>JBBPCS010001984.1:0-14181 GCA_037974645.1 Hollardia meadi
TGACTATGTTACTACTAGTTAAGCAGGCTGCTATAAAGGTTTGTTGTGAGGTCCGGAATCGGACCCGGTACCGGGGGTGCTCGGGTTTAAGAGGTTAACTCTCTACCTAGATTACAGTCCTGATCTCTGTACTGGAGAGAGGTAACAGTTACACCTACATCTACACCATTCTGTCTGTACACCCGAGCTCCCAAGGCTGGGAGGATGATCCAGTACATGAGATTACAATAGTCTATAAGGTCCGGGGGTAACCGTATCCATCTCCAATGAAACATGATGGCATGGAGGCTATCACAGAATTATTCCTCTTCCTGACTATACCCTTAAACAACTGAAGTAGGCTGCTCATCAAGCCTTCTACTTGCACCAATACAGTACGTTCCTCGGGTAGGATTACCCCATTGCTCTCCTTGTCAGCAAGTGCATTCCGTATGCCAACTGCACATATGGGGTTGGTTAACCACGTCCAAAACAATCTACCTTTGGTCCACTCATTCAGTAATACTGACTTTTCATCCTGGAGGATATCAGTTCTCATGTCAAGCATTGAGTTTACACCCTGTCCGTAATGGAGCGCTCGTTCGATGAACACCAAGTTATCACTCACGTGTTTGTTGTGTTCCGTGTCACCGAAGTGAGTGAGTAACTTACTGCCGATTTGAGCGATTTCATTGTCAATGTTGTTCATGGCCGATGAGTTAAAAAGAGCCACACGTGGCCTGACAATCCAGCGCTCAGGCGTGATTTGTCTTCTGCTGCAATTGTCTGGTTGGTGAGGTACCACCATGTTACGGGTGTCAAACTCGAGCACAGATGCTGGGTTCTTTATCTTACTGTACCAGTCTCTACTGTAGGCCAGATAAGCTAGGTTTTCTACGGGTATGCCATTGTGACCTCTCATCAACGTGTTGACGTCAGTCTGCAGTCTCAGCCTACGCTCACATGTGAACAGTCTTTGAGGGTTGCCCACGGGGTGTAGACTACGAAGACTGACACTTACAACACTTCCGTCATACTGGTGGAGGTACGAAACGAAGGGTGATCGCTGTGCCAGCTGCTTGTAATTGATGTCATCGGAGTCTGCAGTGGAGAGCACATGCGAGGGGTTCATCTGACCCAGAGCAGGTGCCGTGCAACCAACCGTGAAGTACTCCCACTTGAACCCTTCCGAGTTACAGAAGGATTTGTGTTCAGTTGAAGTGTCTCTGTTTGTACCGTGCTCCATCCAATTGAGCTGTCCCGGAAGCACGATTCGTTGGTGAAGGGTAGACCCCTGTCACCCAGAGCATGCTGGGTCACCTGTTGCATGGTAAACTCGTGCCCCCCCCCCCCCCCCCGATTCTACTGTTCTCGTTGGCCATGGTGTACATGGAAAACTCCGGAGTGATCTTGGTATCCTCGCTGACAATCTGAGAACACAGCATGCCGTTTGAGCTTCTCTGAGAGATGATACGAAACAGAGTGTCACCCACTATCATGACTTCGGGCTTGTCAACCCCCAGTATCTTCCGAGCATTTTCCAACGCACAGACTAGGGAGTCCGGATGTATGTTGATCATACCACACATGAGTTTTCGACCATCACCAATATAGAATCCAATTTCTCAGCGTTACTGCATACCTTGGTCCTTTGTGCAACTCTATCTGTCAACGTTGGTTGAGCCGTGCAATATCTGAGTACCTCTATGGTCCTAGTTAACTCCCATGACGTGCTAACCCTGTCTAACTCTCTTTTGATGAGATCCATGGCAATTGAGGGTACTGTAACACTCAGGAGGCTTCCAAATTGCATTGTAACCACAGCCTGCAGAATCTCGTACCCTTGGGTACTGCCTCGTCTGGGACCAACATCTTATACACGAGTAAGCGACTAGTGTCTCTCTGTTGTCTGAATAGGGTAACACCCATGTGAGCCTGCGATATCAGGACGGTGGCGTCAGCCGAGATAGAACTGTTGGTGGCCGAGGCTTTGATTATGTTATTGAGCATGTACTCAGTGAAGATGGTGCTAGGATTGACCATGAAGTTGGGAGCTTTCACCAACCGCGTGACAGTCTCCAAAGGTTTCAGTGTGTAGCTACTCGGGTCCATGGTTACCACACTCATGATGCAGCGGTATGGGATGGTTGAACACTATGGTGGATCTGTCTGTCACCGAACGTACAAGACTCACAGTGTGTGCATCATTGTCCAAGTTAGACAATGTGTCTAGTATAACACACACCGGTGTCAGAGGACTTGTAAGGTCTCTTGACTTGCAATCCGTGGGAGGTCACTGGGAGTTTATCGAGAGCTCGATACATCTCTTTCGTACACTTGTCATGATACATTAGTAAACTCGAATCGTTACCAAGTCGTCTCAGCAGGTTGTCTGCTACAATGACATCCGTGGTCACATCGATAGTGTTGCGTTTAAGATTGGAGAGTTCAATTACACGTGGCCGGACTTTAGCATCCATGGCTTCATCCTCATCGTCACTGTCTTCCTCGCTATCGTAGTAATGGTAGTAACTGCGGCCACCACCGCTGCTGAGTACATTCTGCCTGTTGCTACACAGACAACACAAGGTTCTAAACAGCATCCAGAACATATTGGATAATCAGGTCCTACGCTAGGACCTTTGTAAGTATGTGAGAAAGCATGTTGGTATCGTTAACCAGACATCAACGTCTGAATATACAGCTCGTCACCCAATTGAATCGGGAAGAGAAGTGAGGATGAAATCATCCAGAGAGCAAGTGGTCCATTGTGAGAGGGAACTGGCTGAGGCGGCGTTGAAAGATAGAGGGAATACAGATATACCAGATGTCTTCAGGAAGCGAGAGTTTTACCCCTGTGACCAGGGTCAGTCTTACGATGTTGACTATGAGTAATATGGCCTGATCCCTATCCACCGGGATGTCACCTCTTGGGTATACGTAAGCGAGGATCCGCAGTTGGCCATAGTCATAGAGGAGATTGTCAATACATTCAGTCTGGCTCTCTCTGTAGAGCTGTTGCTATACAACGTCTTGGGGAGCAACAGTGAGAGTTCAACTTGTTTGGTCCGGTATCTCATCAACTATTACTAATCCAACCATGTATGTGAACATATCAAAACCACCCTACGAAACAACATCTGTTGGACTGTATTAGCGGGCTTCATCCCCTGCGTATTCCTACCATGGAAGAAACTCAGGACTCTCGGACTGGGGTTGTCAGGGAAAGCCACTGTGACTAACCTAGTGTCAACCAACCCGGCTATCCACAGGGTACGATACGGGAATGGGGTAGGTGATGATGATGCCGATCGAAGTAAACGTAGAAGAACCGAGAGGCGTGATAGACATAGTGGTTCCAGATCCAGAAGTGATCACCTTGGCAGGGGTAGACATGAGCGAACGTTCAAAGTGATATGTGATGGTCTCAGCCCGCCGAATGCTGCAGCTGAAGCGGTGCAGGAACGAAAGGCTCACGAACGGGCTATACCTTCGGTGTTGCACGTGCCACTTGATGAACTTGCTAACACACTGAAACTGCTGATGACCAACTCGGTCCCTGAGACACAGGTCGCTGTGGTGTGCAAGATCATCCGAGACTGGATCGACCGTGACATCACACTGAAGCGGGACCCAATCAAGAAAACAGAGCTGAAGATGGCAACTGTGGTACTGTGGGGGGTGATGAAGACGTTTGAGCATGGTCGATGTCCAGTGATACCCGATTGCAGGGCTTCCACTTGTCTTGCCTTCTACGACACAGAGACGGACCTTGTTACGGCTACCGTAGATGGTGTCCTCTACAGGCACATCTTCATGTGGGATAGTTGCTGGTCGTGGGGTTCCAATTTATCCTCGCTAGCCAAGAGAGTTCACATGACAGTCAAGAGCTGGGCTACTCTATTTCATAAAATCGTACAGGGGCTGACTATGTCCTCGACCAGACATATGTACACCAGCACAGGTGTAGACTGCTCGTCTTTGACACGTTTAGCCGATGTGATGCTTTCGTCCCGTGGAGAGCAGCAGCACATGGGAGTTTCGGTTACAGGCAACGCGTTCAATAAACCGTTGCTCAATAACCTATCCCGCTTCATGGTCAGCAACCAGCAGCCTGATATGTTCGGACTGAACACAGCTGAGCTACCGGACGTGTTTATGAGATCCGGTGTCGGGACTAGGGTTTCTGAACCTGCTAGCGTCTCGCATAGTCTGGGTAAAATGATGGCTTCGATGATAGCCGAAGGTAAGGAGGTTCTACTCGTCAGGCGGTTTCTCGTTGAGGTGACCAGACATCCTCACCTGGCATTGGAGCAACTCAAGGGTGATTGTAAGGATAAGGGACTATTGCAGATGGCTGAGAGTGTCACAAGGCAGCTAGAGCAGCAGGTCGTCGATACCATCAAATCCGAAGAGCCTGTCACAGAGCTGGGGTCTGATGTTAAACTTGTGTGTAGTTACCCATCTTCTGTCAACGTTGCCCACCTGGAAGAGACGTTGAGCATGTGGACCAATTTCTGGCGAAGCGCTCTCTCTGGATTCAGTCAGTTCAACAGGAGACACATTATCATCCAATACAATAACAGGGATATGATGAGAGAACTGGAATCCGGATCACCGGTGCATGTTTTCCACTGTATGCTAGTGACACTCTTGAACACATCTGGGGTGACATTCGCAGACAGCCTATCCGGGAGAAAACCAGATGCTTCACTCACAGTCAATGACACAATGCTCAAAAGGGACTCTCTGCATCCGACTGCCTATGGATTATTGTTGGCCAATAAGTTAGGTCTCAGGCCTTCTGATGTGAAATGTGAAGATCTTCAAGTACAAGGGCTAATGGAGGAGGGTGTATCCCTTACATAATCGAGCAATTGCGATTCAATGGACCCTCAGTTCGCATCTCAGCGACCGGGGTATGAGGTTGGGAAGGTTGAGATTGCAAAGAAGATCTTGGGTGTACAATTGGCAAGATCTCCACAGTAGACACAGGGTCATCAACACACAGCTCCACATGATGAACTGTCGTTGAATTAGCAGAGTTCCCCTGGAGGGTCTGCTCCGTAGCAGACAGAAGTGAGATCTGAGACTGCTCAAGACTCTGTCGTATAACTTGAGGAGAAGTGACTGACACAGGATAAACGTATGACGTGATGTCCTGAGCTGCTGACAACTGCTGTGGGTACACTTGTTGGAGGACCGGTGAAGGAGACATTGGTAACTTTGGTTCTTCACACAGGGAGGCATTAATTGTGTAACATTGGGGTGTCCTCCTGTAAAAGGTCTTTGATCCTCTTTTATGTTGATAATGTCTATTTTTCATCCTGGTTTGCATTCCACGATTAAAGTTTCTATTTACAACATTTGGTGTGTGTCTTTGTTGCCTTTGTCCCAGTTCTACTCGCTCAGCGGGCTCACAGTTGGTACATTTCGTAACAGTATCAGAGACATCGTCCTTGGTGTACATCTTACGCTTTTGTGAGCCTTCAACCCTGTCTTTGTCACGGTCCTCACCACGGGGTTGAGCGTGAGCCTCGATGTTCGAGTGGCAGTCGCTGTCGTCATCATCATTGTTGCTGTCCTTCCTATCAGAATCACTTATACCTTCCTTGCTCAAACTGAGGAATTCCTCTATCCAGTTTCTGTGGGGTTGAGAGAAAAGTAGCTGTGACCTAGGGTCCAAGGAGCAGGATTCAATGGAGTTGTCCTCAATCGTAATCCCGACCCGCTGCTGTTTCGAGTACAGCTGAGCTCTTCCCTTGATCATCCAGAGGGGTTCCAAGCTGAGCTCTGTCAGGTCTGTTAGCAACACTCTTGTCCATAAAGACTTTTTTCCTGATGGCATGAGCTTGTATAGGGATGTCTCAATCGGTACAGAATTATCTTGCAGCATCTGGATGAACATGTTGATCTGCTGAAGAGGGTCCACCTTTAACCCTGCGCACTGTTTGTGTTTCTCGGTGGGCTTGTATTGCACAAAGGAGTACTCTCGGTCTATTGACGCTACTCCAATTAGGTAATCGAATGTCACCAAGTCTTCTGGTATAGTTGCGAGATCCTAGTCCCGGACTCATGTCCGGGTTGCTGCTGAGACTGCTGAGGCTTACGAGACTCAGGAGAGGACAATATCATCGAGTGAGGTTGATATGAGTAGGACAACATGGTTGATCAGGTTCTCAACTGCAAAACAAGATAATGAAACGTACTATCGAGCGCACAAGAAAAGTCCTGGTCTGAAGCGAAGTGTTTCAGACCTAACTCTGTGATACTCTGTGTCCGATTTCACAAGTCCTCTCTAAACACCGGGGTCTGTAAATAGGTTTGCACCAACCACTGCTCTCTCTCACTATCCACCTAGGTGTCTCAGAGCGATCCAAGGACTGCCAGGCTGGTACTCTGTTACCTCTTTCTGCAATTTCAAATAACGCATGCTTCCAAAACTCTGAGGCCTTGACAGATCTCTCACAACAGGGGCATAGTGTGTAATCCTGACATTGATCCGCCAGTTGAGTGTAATCACCGGTCTCATTTGCCTCTCTCAGCACCCCTGGCGGAATAGTGAATTCAGCGCTCTTGACTGAGGTGGAATCACTGTGACAATTTTCGCTAGTGACCGAGACTGTCTCTGGTACCAACTTCATGTAGCCAAACACACTGTTGTCTTCCATGTACAAAAAATGCCATTCCCCTGCCAGCTCCGAGGATGGTGTATGTTGTGACAGGCTGCTGGTCAGACCACCTATAGTCTCTTGTTCTTGTAGTTCTGACATGTAAACCTCAATGGTCTTCAGTCGCCTGCTACACGTTTCCATTAGCTCTCGTAGCTCCTTCACCTGCGACCGTATGTTAATTTCGGCCTTCTCCTTAGTGTCAGATCGTTGCGCTGTTGCTAGTAGGGATTCATAGTGTGTGTTCACTATATCCCACACCCTCAGAATCGACACTCTAGATGCAATCGACGGCGCTAAACAGTACGATATGGAGATACCGATAAAGACAATAAAAGGGTTCACACCGCTCCACTCACTCCTCTTCAATATTATGTCGGGTAAGTGTTCCTCTTCGTTAGCGCTACCTAGGCGCCCACACGGAATCGATGACTTTGCTGCCACCTTCGAGAGCTCCTTGGATACAACAAGGATACACTGTATCCCAGGTCTTTGGAATTAATATCCTTTAAGCTGGGGAATCCCTGCGGTGGGCAACATTTAGGGGTTTGATGGGGGTTGATGTGATTGTAGACCATGGCAATAAGCTCCGCTCTAGCGGTCATTTTACCCTCCTCAGTCAGGTAAGCTTCGTGTGCCACAATCATCCTCTCATGCAGAGCGCTTGGATTGTCCAGGAGCCACGGGACCATGTGAACAAACTCCGGGTTCTTCATATGGTAATTAGTAACAACCTTATCCTGGAACGAAGAGAGGTTGCTACGGTAACGCTCAACAAAAGCTTTTGTCACAGCCTCTCTGTACCCACGCCAGTACTTGGGATGGCTACGATCTCGCACTTGTATGAAGTATGTCTCTGTGAGGTAGACCAGGCACATTTTTTCCCGTGACGTCAGCATACCACGGCGTTCCTGCGCTAGCTTGCAGCACAGTCTGTTGAGATGGATGTGTATCTCCACCAGCTTGAACACCATATCCAGTGCCTTGGAAGTTGGAAGCTCCTCTGCTACAGTCCTCACTTTTTGTGAGTTGATAGACATTGATGAGAAGAGCTGGTGTCGGGTCTCCTCTCCGGCCACGTTGACAGAGGGGAAGAAAAACGGTGTGTGAAAATGTTTGTTTGTGTTCTTCATGCGGATTACCACGGTCAAAGGGTTGGCCAATCCGTATATGTAACAGGTCAGGTTACGGTTGCTAACCGTGAAGGGTTTAGTTGACACCATGCAGGTTCCCTGCGATAGGGTGATGGTCTCAAATACCCCTCTGAAGTAGGGCTGTAGCAGATATTTGGCGTTGGAGGTGTAGTTGGCACTGCGGCTGGGGTTAGATGAGAACTCTATGCGTGTGTTTTTGTAGCCGTGTTGGGAGCATAGCCTCTTCTTATCTGACACAAACCTCAGTCTGCTCAGTAGCCTGGTCTTTTTGGTATTCGACTGTATCTGAGCGTCCCTCCGGAGATGTTTGGAGAAGACAGTGGCACTGAACTTTTGATTACCAACAGTGTTTACATGTAGTACGTGGAGGAGTACGTTGTTCTCCAACTCCACCACGCAGCTACCCGTGGATCTCAGTGTTTCATTAGTTACATCAGGATAGGCTACGTAGTTTACCCGAGTCTTGGGTTGACCGATGACACTCGAACTACACTCTGTGGTGTTCAGGTTTGTAAAGCCAGTGAAGGGCACCCCTGTTGCACTCGATGTCCAGGATCCACAGGGCTCCCAGCCAGCAAAGACGGGACATTCTAGACTCATATAGGCGGTTGCCAGATGTGAGTCTGATTCTAGGGGTGTTACACCTAGGTTCTGAGGTGAGTGTAATGGGACATTTCCTCGTGTATGAGATCCGTTGCCTTCGACAACGGTCCTTGCGTTGAGAGAATGGGTCATGTTTACCGTGCACAAATAGAGCAGCTCTGAGATCGTTTGGACACAGGTTCAGTGAATCTTGGGGTCTGGTGAAGAAGAGTTCCAGATTACACAGCAGGAGCTTGCGATTGCCGGCATACACAAGGACCAAATGAGACCAGAGGAGCTCAACTGTGATCTTAGTCTCAGCTGAAACGTCAGCTGATCGACACACCTCCCCAACTTCAGAGGGGGTGTTGTTGAGAGGTTGTCTATCAGGTAATTCAGGCATCTGATTTCAAATTCAGCAACCTCAACCATCAAGTCTCTACATCACATCAGACGTACCAACAAAGCATGTGCCGCAGCCTTGGCGTGGTCATGACACTCAGACAACAAGCACAGTCTACAATATACAGGTAGCAACTTCCCCAGGAACTGAACCACAGTCGGACCACTGGAGTTTAGAACTGCAAACATCCCGTGGGTGCGCTGCTCAAATGTAATATACGCTCGAGCTCTAGGAGACCAAACATTAGGACCTGAGATCAACTCTCTGTGTTTCACCAGACACTCTATTAAGGCTTCACTGGAGAGTCGAACCTCAATCGCAACGCTACATCCCAGCTCGTCCATTAGGTAGTCAAGAAAGATATCGTATCTTATTATGTCCACATGCGGACCAGGGCATCGGCCGGGTAGGTCAAGCAAAGGGACCCCAGAAACTTTCTTTGTTGCGACTGCCATTAAAGCATGTTACGGGAAACTGCCTTGTTGGGTGGAATGGAACAAACAGCCAGGAGAGTCGTGGAATGACGAGCCTTCACATGAAAAGAGACCCAGGTTACAGAATGAATGGGAAGAGCAATCTTGTGAAACAATCGATACGGAGTACAGACGACTATACTGTGAACTGAGAACTAAAGCGCTCTCAGACATAAAGGATCTGGTGAGAGCTCATGTGGAAAACCTGAGCACCGCCTCCGCCTCCTATGATTTCATGAACATATATGGTATGTGTTCCTTTGACCAACCCAATGTAACGATAACCGCATACCACAAGGGGGAGCCTTGTAAGTTTACCAAGATCGCCTGTCCCGAGGACAACACCAACTGTCATAGAGTCATCTCAGTCAGCGGGATACTCAATCCGCTTATTAGTGCCCGGATTGAACATGGGGAGTTGGATCTTGCACAATATGCAGAGTCAGACTACCACAGGGCTAGCGAGGAATTCGCTAGACTCGACTCTCGAAGTAAAATGAGAGTACCGAGAGTGTACAAGGGAAACCTGGGGAATACCATCGGCAGTATGGAGAATCGATTCATTTTCAATGTGAGAGAGGACTTGCACATACTCGGGTGCACCTACAGGCAGCTGATGGTTACAGTTGAATTGCTACACTTGAATATGCCCCATTTCATATACTCCTAGGTAGAAACACCCAGGTGCTCCCTCCATTGGCTCTTGTGTTATGTACAATAAATGAATAAGCAAGCCCACTGTCGGATAGTTGTTTATTTCACACATCACCACATGGTTAAAGTGTACTTTGATACATCACAGTGAAGGTTAATAGGATGATAACCCTGATAAAACAAGGTAAACATGTGTTATGCAGACCGATAGTGAACAGAATATGGATAAAGATGACAGTTCATACAGCAAGGTTGGATACAGTAAACGAAGAAAAGTTAAAGGTTTACTAGACAAAGTTACCAAAAAAAAGATATATTCAGTCAGAGTCAAACCCAAAATCTACATCAGTCTCAAATATGGTCAAGCCGTTGTCAACCTTGACCTTCTTCTCAGCGCTGCCTTTGTATTCCGCCCCGGGTCGTGTCACACCAACCACACGGACAGGTGAAGATGGACCAGTCCCCATTGGCGTTGTAGAACATGAAGCTGAAGCGGATTCCTCCTGGCCACACACATGGATGTTGTTGCTCTAAGTCAAACTCTGTTTCATTCAACTCAGGGGTCATCATCTTGATACGATTTACGTCTATAATGGGTACCACACAGGAGACCTCTCTTTTTATCATCTCAACCATCTGGTCGATCGTGATTTTCTTCTCGGATACACCGGTAACACCTTTAACATGGGACGTGTAAAGGTTCTTGTCAACGCATCTGTTACTGAAAACCTGCACTTTGTAGAAACAACCCCGTCTACACAACTTGACGGAACCGTAGCTGTACTCCTCGTGTGCAAACACAGAGGTGAATGATAGCATAACACCCATCTCGTTCAGGAACAAGACCCTATTGTAGGAGACATTCTTGTGCTGCATAATCCCTCGAACCACTTGTTTTGTGTCCCCAATCATATCCAGCGACCTGCGTATGTAATCGGGAAGACGGTTGTTCATCTGCAACCACTCCATAGACTCCAGGTCACAAGTCACACCAGTCTTACTCAGGTTACTGAAGACTGGTCCAGTTAGCTTTAGCAAGTTGCCGTAAGACGCGCTGAAGACGTTGGAGCTTTCATCATCCTTCCCATGTCTGAATTTAGCAGCCATAGATAGTGAGACGATGTGTTTGCACAGGGTAGCATCAGTCACCTTCGGAGTGTAGACGAGGCGGGCCAGCTCGGCGCAGAGGAACCCCATTACCATCATCACGTTCTGTCTCATGGTCATGGCCAGTGTGAGCACGCACATAGGCAAAGGTCCATGGGCCATGGTTAGCTGATACTTGCTGTTGTTGGTCAACTTCTCCTCGTGGACCAAGTTGTTGTACCCCGGGTCACTCATGGCTTCAACACAAGCCACCTCTGTGAATTCACCCGTGTTAAACCTGTGGTGGTAGCGTGCGTAAAATAACCCATCCATTGTGACTTTGCAAACCCTCTGGGGTTTGCACGGCTTAGACAGCATGCTGTGTAAACCACCGTCACTACACTTACCCAGGGTGACATCCAGCATATTCTTCATCATAGTGTTGTTGGCAATCCCCAGAGTGACCGAGGTGAAGACTCCCAGTCTGGAGTGATTCAGGACGGGTCTCTTCTCGTTGGGTCCCGTGAAAACATTACCGAAGTAGAGATTGTTACCTTTATCCTGTCCAGCGAAACCTACCCCTGCGGTGTACAGGCAGCTGTCTGATTCACTCAGTGCTGTCATCAGGTTTGCGCTCTGGTAACGAACCATGGCTGAAAACTTTGTCATAGAACTGTCGATGGCAGTCATCACAGACTCTGTTAAGTCACCATTGGCGTGGCAGGGTAGCATGTTGGTGATGGTACCAAAAAGGGCACATTGTATGTAAGCCATTACGTTATCGGACATCAGGTAGGAACAGATCCTCAGGGTATTCTGATCTGTCTGTCCTCCCATCATTTTCAGACTGTGATCCTTAATCATGAGCATCCTGTCGCCCATTTGAGGAGCCACGAACCACAGTTTGTTAATCTCACATTCTGCGATCTTACATCCTTGTATACGCTGTAGTATACTGTGATTGGTCCAACAAAGGCTCATATCCATCCCACTGGACACGTCAGAACCCTTGGTGTCTAACTCGTAACCCGTGAAGAGCCTGTAACATCTCAACCTCACCTTAGGGTCGTCTTGCTTGACTCAGTCAATCAGTCTCACCCCTTCTGTTCTTCTTACCAACCTGCTGATCATAGTAAGGGATGAACATGGGCTTCAACAGAGTTGCTGCGCACAAGGGGTCACAGAAATTAGCCTCCAGGAAGACAGACGACGCGACACTCATGATGGTAGCAAGGTTACTCTCATCGATGTAGCTGCTCACAAATATAACCAGCAGCTGAATCAGATACAGGAATAACATGTGTTGAGGAACCTCTTCCTGTTCGTATGATATATATCGCCATCATGAAGGTCGTCCACATTGAACAGCTCCAGTAACTTGCGCAGTAAACACACAATCGGACCCGTCTTACTTTTGTGGACATTGAGGAAAACACTCGGGTAGTCATCCACAACCCGGCCTTCGGGTGGTATATCAAGGGCTTCTTGACACAGAGTGTCATCATTCAGAGTCTCCTTGTACACGGAGAGAACCCTCTCCCGAGTTAACAATTTGCACAGGCCGAGAAACAGCGTCCGTTCCAACTTTCCATCTATTCGAGGTATGCTCTGTAAAGCCAAGAAGTGCCCCAGGTGTGCAGCATGCACTTTCAGAACCTCATTGGGAAAGAGGCTCGGGCAGTGGAGATGCAACACCACGGGGGAATTGAGAAGAACCAGTGCAAATGGGTTGACGGGGCAGGGGTAGATGATATTGGAGTCGTGTGTTCCCGTCGCTACGCAAAATCCATCCTCCTGCAGGCTTACTTGGAGTGTCTTAACACAGTTTGCCATTCTAAACAGAGAGATAACGGGTCTACACCTCGAATGCAGACAAAACTAGTCAAGATGTTGACATCTAAGACGAAGCTACCAGACTATGCCGATGCTTACAAGTTCTGCTCGGCGCTATGGGACGAACTGTCCTTGGCTCTAATTGAATCACAGGGATCCAGTGTAGCGTTGCCAAAAAAAGAAGAGTTGTCTCTGATGCAGGGGCATGAGGTTATACTGAGACTAGCTCTCCTTGCTGACTTTTATAGGTATCAAAAGGAAGATCTAGCTTTAAATAGGGAGGAGTCTACAGCGAGACTGTGTGCAATTAGAGCCAATGTATTCAAGTTTCTCACAGGGGTATGGGATGTCCAACCAGACCAGGAATCCCCAACTATAACCCATTCATCCAACCAGGGACATGTTGCTGGGCTGCAAAGGGATCATCCGTACACAGATGAACCATCCGACCGAAGTTATTCTACATCCGGAGGTGTGCAATATCCGACCCCGCCCACTCCAGAGACAGACCGGACGTTATCTGTCATTTTACATGAGTCCACTACACCAATAACAACTCAGAGTGATGTCAAGGTGTCAACTACACCAAGACAGTTGAGCACCAAAGGGTATAGTAGAAAACGTAAGCATGGATCCTTGGTGTGTGACAAGGTTGGGGTTGATAAGCCGAAAGGAACGTCTTGCTTACAGGCCACAGGACGCTCCTCATACGGTGAGGATTCCGTAAGCTGGGCGAAGTACAGTTTTTCGACACGGAGGAAATCGTACTACGCAAAGCTTGTACGAGCCTTCCAGGTGGGGAAAACCGTCGGACACCCTATGCTTACACTCCATTCAGAATGGGGTCTGAGTTGTTACTACAACCTAGCTGTCTCGTACACCACGGATCAGCAGCTAGAGATGGCCGCGGCTTGTCTACCCGAACTACGACAAGCAGTGGATATTATCCACAGGGTGCATTTTCACAAGTTAAGTGAACTGAAGCTCGAGTGTCAAATGCTGCTTTACGCCGTACTGAACTGCCATATCAACTGGGTGGACCACAACCACAAGCAGATACTAATTGTACCTGACAGCCCGGTAATCACCCTCCTCCCGAGAAGGCTGTGTTATATACACATTACGGAGCGAAACACGTTGAGGTCCAGCATTGAGAACTCAGAGATAACCGGGTAACCTCTGTTAGCTGTAACAAGAACCTCTAACTTTACTTAAGCATCACAAACAGACTAGGTAGAAAAGACCAAGCAATCGAAGACATCATGGGAGTGTACAGAGATGTCAGTAACGCCACAATGGAGGTCGCAGCGCATCCGCCTCCACCTCTCCTAGAAGAGCCGGTGAGC
>JBBPCS010001985.1:0-14180 GCA_037974645.1 Hollardia meadi
CCGCTCGTATACATCTCCCAGCTGAAACTACGGGGGGCTATCGGACTATCGCCTCTAGAGGTACAAAGTGGTATTACTAGACAGGACGGGCCGGAGCTAGCTGGCTAGCATGCTAACTTCAGTATCTCTGCAACACAACACATAGACGTCTTTGACATAACGTCAAACACTGCTGTTTCTTCACATTCTGTTGATAATGTTAATAACTAAAATAACTAAAATTATGGGCATATCTTACAATGACCAGCAGCATAACACTTGTAGGTTTTGAATTGGGCTTTTCTGTGTCACAGCATACTGTACATGCCGAGTCAAGTGTTACTTACTTCATAAAGCTCAAATGAATTTCTGCTGTCACACGTAACAGCATTTTCTGAAAATCATATCCTCTTTTCTGTTCTAGTCATCCCAACCAGACCTCTCCATATCATCATATTTTCAGATGTGAGGGTTGAGTCACATTTACTGGACCTCTCAGCTAACCTCACTGTGTTGTGGCTGATATGACATGATATTTTGCTCTTTTAAAGCACGCTGCATTAGGAACATTGACTTTGCCATGGATACCCATTGTCTGTTTATGCTGCAAGCAATATTACCCATGCCCTTTGCTCTAACACGCTGCCTATAAATAGCCAACTCTTGATAAAGAGCAACTTTTGGGCAATATTTTCTGGAGAGTCGGGCTTTTACAGGAACTTGCATAATGTTGAGGGCGGACTCAGTTCTGGGAACCAAAGATCGTTTGAGTGATTTTATTTTTTAAAGAGGACTGTATCAGATATGTTCCACTAACCAGTTCCCATTCAAGCTGCAGGGGAAATGCCTCTTCCATCAGAAATGTTTTCCATGAATTATGCCTGAAGCCTGTCACACATACGCCTCAGCATTGTGCTTTTATGGCACTGAAACTTGTGGTTGCCAGGAAACACTTGAGAATATTTTGGGCCGTGAGCGTTATTTTTGTTATCTCCTGCTGGCATATTACCCATTTGCACTTCGCTTGAAGACCACCTTGTTTATCATGTCCCGGAAGGCACTATGGTGGCCAGTCTTTTAATACTTTCATCTTCAAATTGTGAAAATATCAACATCCCCAGGAGAGAGATTAAATAATAGAAAAATTCACTGGAACTTTTTTTTTTTGCATCAAAGTGTGAGAACTGAGGGAGTTTTGCTGTAACTCCCCACTGTTCTACATTGTGTGTTCTGCATTATGCGTTTTTCAAGAGAACTGGCATGTACTGCAGGGCTAATGTGTTGTATATTTTGCCACCTTGTCTTATTAATGATCAAAAAACGTTATGTTACGTACATGACGCAAGTTAAAATAGGTCAACGTATACTTTCAGTTTTACACGGCCTCCTGGGAGAAAGTCCTGCCTTTGTTTAAGCCATCTGCCACCCAGCCTCCTCCGGGGACGGACTTTCTCGCTCTTTACACTGCGTCACATGACATTTTTGTCTCTATGACAAAAAATCTTAACGCAGACAGCGTTAAATGAGAAAATGCATTGTGACAACACAAAAAATGATTGGCGTGTTATTCATACACCATTTGGTGAGACCAGGCTGTAACTCACACCAAAACAATGTATATGGATGATATCATCACAAGTAAGAGGGAAAATATGTATTTTAACTGTCCCTGTAAGTGTTTTCAGACGGTCAAGAGTTTCCCCCTTTCTTTGCAGCTAAGCTGCTCCAATGAATAAATCTAGTTAAGTGTGTCCACTTATACAACTGTGGTTATCATTAAAGTGTACTTATATAAATCCATGTCTCTATTTTACTCATTCATCCACACAGTCACTCCTCTCTGATGGGTGTCATTCAGTAATAAATATTCTCTTTTAACGGAGCACATAAATAAAGCTGAGTATTGGTGGCATTAACCCGAAGCAGATAATACGAGCTAGCTGAATGTCGAGTCGCCTTGCCTGCAACCCTCAAACTGTGACATATTTCCAACCAACCCTGATAGGAAATAGGTATTTAATTATTCTATGCTCTGACCTTTCTTATGCTCTTTCATGCCAGCTGCTGCATCGCTCACATGAAAACTCTGCTACCACTACTGCTAGTTTGTCAGAGGTCACAACTTCCCATTTCCCTGGGGGAAAGTTATTATCGTCACTCCCCAGACTCTGCAGCGCTGAGTGTGTCGCACACTCGCAGGGAGTACCAAGTACTGACTGTACATGTTCTGCACATTATATTCCACATTTTAAAGGCAACGATTGCAGTAAACTCAAGATGACGCATGACCTGTTTCTAAACTCATCTGAATTCTATCAGAAATACAATCTGTGATTGTTTGTAACCCGTAGTTGTAGTCAGGAGCGAATGGGGAACAATTAGAAAATGGCGTGACCTCTTAATTCAAAATGTGTGGGCACGGCTAAAGCTGTAGAAGAAACAGGCCTGCTATTGTTGTCTCTATATCTGAGTGTGTTGGGAAGCCAGCTTTCCTAACAGCTGAGGATAACATACTGAGCTCTGTAACACCAAGCAAACGGCACAGATTGAGGGTAAGAATGCAGTGTGTCTGGATGGTCTGCTGGGTGTCTGCATGATGGAGGCCAAGACTTATGACATTTTTCAGCATTCATTTGATCCCGAGGGTGGAAGTTAATTTTCCAGTTTTCCTAAAAGACAAATTATCGGCAGCGAAATGCAAATTAAAATGCATATTATATGTGTCATACATGCTAAATGAGAGATATGGTGCCTGAGCTTTGCTATCAATTTAATACAGGGACAATTCCCTGTATCACCCAACTGGAAATAGTAACACATCTGAAACCAAGAGGTAGTTTAATACGAACGTTGTATATGTGTTAATGTGGTTTTTAATGGACACAATGGAGATACAGTATGTGGCAAAGAGGAATGAGATATATCAGATTTTGGATACACAGAAAATGCTTATTAGTAGGATCAGTTTAGCGCCACCGTCAAGACTATTAGCCCACAATGCTAGCTGAGGAGGTTTGGCGTAGGACTGGACCTATGTGCAAAGTTTGATTTACTTTTATGCATTGGAAGGCAGATTTCCTGGTAAAAAAAAAGGATCATAATATCAGTAATTCAACTAGTAAAACTACTAGTTCGATCCAAAAATACAGTTGTTAGATGTTCACATTATGGCTGAACTTTTAATTCTATTTCCTCTCCATCGACCTCTCATCTCATTGCTTCCATCCCTCTTCCCTCTCTGCATTTCCCCTCCTATTCCACCTCCTCTTCCCCGAGCGGACATCACCGAAGACGGAACCATTCCCGCCGGCAGCTAAAAACAGGTCAAGTGTTGTTCCGTGATGTCGAAATTAATGACTGTGGTCCCAAAGAGAGTCAAGGGAGAGAGAGAGAGAGAGATGGGAGTGATACGAGAGACAAGAGGAGGACGAGTGGTTGAAAGCGTTTAAAAGACAGAGTGAGAGTATGTCAATGAGAGGGGGAGGAAGGAGTTTCGAGAGGGATGCTTTTACTCAACTGTACTCCCAACCACTCATCCGACTCCCCTGTTTCCTCTCCACCTCTCACGTTACAATTGCAACGTCATGGAACAACACTTGATTTTAATTTTGACGTTACAATGGGTGTCACAAGAGGATGACGGCTAGTCCTGAAATAGTCTTTGTGCTTAGTGAGCCGTTGAGTTGTTTCAGTGTCGGAAACCATTTGGGTCAAGATAATGTCAACGCAAATGCATTCGAGTGAAGTAGCAGTTGCATTAGTTTATAACATATATTATTTCTGTGGGTTTATTTTTATTGTGTGTGATTACAGCTATTTATTGTAACAAAAATAATAAGTATTACAGTCTGTGATATAAGTAAGTTATTCTGACTCAAGAACTTTGGTTTAAACCAAATTTTACCCATGTATAAATGTTTCTTGGCGTAAGACGACTTTTTAAGTTAAAAAAAAAGGTCCTATATGACGAGGAGCACAGCTCAGAAGATGTCTTTGGTAATAGAGAAGGAAATAATATGGAAAAACAAATGAGCTACTGATAGTGTATAACGTCGATGTGGTTTTGTTCCGTCCTCCACAAGACTTTATATCCCACCGGGAACGTTTCGGAAGCGGAGCGACTCGCTTAGATTGTGTTTATTTTATCATTTTTCCTTGATTTCTGGGGCTTATAACATGGGTGAGTAGGCTACAGAGTTAAATTACTTAATTTCTGTCTGTTTTGAGAAGTGAAACACGATCCAGAATCTGCACATGTTGTTTCTTTTTGAAAACTGGCCGGATTCTCTGTACTGTCCTTGTGTCTGACTTGCTACCTGACTTGATCTGCACTATGTGCAGCTTGACTTGGCTTTCATCAAAAATAGAATGACAGCTGCTTCTGTGACTCTGCTAAAACGAGCTTTTTAGCAGAAGGCATCTTCTGTCAGAAAGCATGCAAAGCCAACACGGCCCTGTGATTGAGTGGATTGTATCCAGGGCTTTCACCTGGAAGACCGGGGTTTGTATCCCATAAGTGGCTCTTGTTACCACAAATACTTCATTAGGTTTACACAACAAAAACACTTGGTTACGTTTAGGTTAACATCATGGTTTGGGTTAAAAAATATACCCTTTCACAACGTTTAACACTTGGTGCAATAATGTCTCTGGAAGAAAGCCTTCAAGGTTAACTTCTCCCATGTGCCGGCCGCAATGCAGCCGCAACGTAAAAATGTAGGCCATACTACATGAAGGCATTCCCTCAGATGTCAATACTGTTGACTGAGGACATGACGAGGCTAAACTGGGTCTGCACATTCATCAACTTCCTCAGCAAGTCACAGGAAGTTCATTAATATTCTATGAAGCCGAGCAACCTGAAACTCAACTGATGTTACATACATCTGGCAACTAGCTGACCACTTCTCAAATTCTTTCAGAAGGGGACCATTTGCTGCAACAAACGATTATGTACTCATATTCGGCAGACTTCTCTGCTCCTGAGGGCTCCCTGGTGAATCTGAGCAGCAGCACGGAGTTCAGCAGCGCAGGCAAGATAAATGAGACAATTAAACAGTGCTTGATGGCACCTCGGTGACTAATGGCTTTTCCTTACTGCTTGTCTGAGCACAGACAAACACAGTAGTAAGCAATGAGGATTGTGTGTGCTGCATTGACGGATGCATGCTTGTGTGTTTACGTCAGTGCGAGCGTGTCTGTGTTTGTGTGTGGGCTGGAGGTTTGCTGCTTCAATTGCCAGATAGAGAAACATTCAAAACAATGAGACTGAGATTAGCAGGTGACATGAAGGAAACACAAAGGCTGAACAGTTTTGGGAGTGATCCCAACAGAGAATTAATTCTTAATTACAGTTCATTCATCAAATGTTCATTAACAGTGGTATAAATTAGATTTAATTCAAAAACTAGGGAATTATGCATAAAAAAGTGCTATGTTATGTTAGCTCCAAGGCTAAGAAGCATATCATAAACTAGCCATATTATTTGTAGGGTCACCGGTTACATCAGAAAATAATCCGATTCAATACTGGCACTTCCACTGTGCGGGTGTCATCCCTCCCTTTTCTCATGTAAAAGTGAAATATAATACAAACAATAAAGCATTTAACCTCTTTTTGCTTGACAAAATGTTCCTCTATAGCGAGCATCCAAACACGGATTACGGTACAAAATAAAAGATTTTACTTCTACTGTGCTTTATATGAATTACAGTAGTATTAGGGCTAATTTTTGACTTGGACATACAGCATTATCTCAGTCTTTTATCCCGATATCGTAAAGCCAAGAAATTGCTAAGACCCTTTTTACAAACATCTCATTTAGAAACAAGTCAGCTGGACACAGTTTTCGGAGGTCATGTTAAGTAGCTAGCTAGCTACAGCTGATAACATCTGCTAGCATCAGTTGTCATTACAGCCGAAAAAATCGACAGGTCACAGACTACAAATAAGAAAACCGCTTTTGTCTACCTCTATTTAAAATCAAGGACCCCCCTCATTTTAGAAATGTTTAAGAATTTAGAGTTGTAAATCTGCCGCTAATTTTTTTTACAGTGCTAATAAAGTTAGCACTCAATACTACTCAATGTTTTGAGTAGTGAAGACCCGACAAACAAATGTGTTGCTGTCAAAATACTTGCTAGCATGCTCAAGAGTTCACATTAATAAAATATGCCATATTAAAATGCATAATTTCAATGACCAGTTACATTTTAATAGTGACAAATGTGTTCTGCCACTACTAGCTAACATCTGCCACAACTAGCTAACGTTCCCTCGGAACTAGCTAGCTTTTTGGTCACCTTCTGATGTTTCTGTCATTAATTTTGGAAGGTGGTCTTTAAGAATTTGTTGACAATCAGAAATGGGCCTTCAGTTAGAAAAGGTTGCGAACCCCTGCTCTAATATCCCAAAGAGTCGACTGTGTCTGTAAAAATGTTCCTGGTGCAACACACATGGTTTACAGTGATCACTATTTGTGGTGGTGGGTAGGGGACAGGGTTTTAAATCCTGTTGTATACACTGTTAAAGGCCGACAGTCCACTGGGACTGGACAGATAGGACATTCATGTGGTAATTAGCTCTGCTCATTAAAACTGACCTCAGGCTTTGTTCTGCCATCTGGATACACTGTCCTACACCTCCTGCTAGACAAGTGTGTGTGAATGACTAACATTATTTTCTTTTTCTCACAATCCTAGATGGAAAAAACAACCCTGGCTGTTTATTTCTAAAAGTCTTTTCTATTTATTGATCGGTCCCTTCATATCTGGCAGACATAGTGGAAGTCCTCCGTCCATCATATATGGCTGCGTTCCTGACTTTAAACTAATTTGTCTCAACATTATTACATTTTTATCTTTTAAATATCTTTCACATTTCATTTTAATTGTACGAATTGTGAATGCGATGCACATAATGAACGCTGGAGCTTCCACTTAATTCTAAATGCGCTGCATTTTTTTGTAATACATGTGTAGGAAGGAGAAAATTCTGCCTTCTCAGCTCATCACATTCTTGACATGCATTCACATTTCATCCACAAAAGCAAATTCACTAGGCCATTGTTGGTGGGTACACGGTCAGCTGATTTTTAAATTATGTTTTAAAACGTGAAGGGGTGAACCACGAGGACGCACACAGATGGTTGATTTAGCATGGAATGCAACAAATATGCTATGAAATGCTGGTTTGTTCAGAATGTGCAGTAACAGAGTTGAAGGACCATATTCTTTATATTTTAGTTCGGCGGTTGTCAACCTTTTGTAACTTAAGGCCCACCACTGCTTGTTAAAAAAGTCCAATGATCACCTTTCCAAATAAAAAAAGCCATATCTCCTCCCCAACAGACAACCCCCACTTTCATTTTGTGTCACTGCAACCGAGGGAACGTTAGCTAGCTAACCGTGGAAAAACACGGTTTTCTCGACCTGATGAAGTGTCTTGGTGTGGTGAAGTTCAAACATATTTCATGTTTGTTTGTTTTTTTTGTTTATATGAATCCTTGAGCACATTTTGATATAAAAATCACAGGCTTTGTAAATAAAAAATAAAAAAAAATCGGCAGTACCACTGCCTCCACCAGTACAGAAACCAAGTGTATTTTTTACGGTAAGTTGTGTGCAGAGCAAATGTTTTGGTCACAAGCACTTAACTAGGTGACCAGTGGCTCCAGGAAGTTGATAGCAATAAAAAACAAACAAAAAAAATAACAATGCAAACAACAAAAAGATTAAACAACATAAAAACTATGGAGAATGAAATAAAGTAAAAATTGTAACAAGAGTGGGAAGATAAAATCCAGCAATGTATTAATTATTGATGAAGGCTTTTCTACAAGTTTTAAGCAGAGATTAAACGATACTAATGATGCAGCCTGTCTGATTTCACAGTCAAAATTTGGAGTAAGGCCATTTAACAATTTAAAAGTGCCTACTATATGCTAGGCTCAATATGCTAGGCTAACACAGAAGTCATGCGTTCATATTTCTTTGTACCTGCCACCAGTTGGAGTCCCTGAGGGGAGCACAAAATGCATTACTTAAAGTTGTTGTTTTTAAACTTTTTTTGGGATGATTTTTTTTTTTTTAAAGAGAAAAAAAAGGATATAACATGTTAATTAGTGAGCTTTAGCGCTGCTGGAAGGCAGATTTTGTTACCTTTGTACAGAGCCAGCTAGCTGTTTCCCCTGTTTACAGTCTGTCTGCTAAGCTAACGGGCTGTAGCTTCATATTTAACTGAAAGATATGAAAGTGGATCATTTCAAGCAAATAAATACATTTCCTAAAACGTTGAGCTACGCCTTTACAGCCTATTCATTACCAATATAAAGAAGATTTTTCCCATTTTCCACCATACAAACATGAATTGCTGCTAGGAAGGAAGAAACAAAATCTATGCTTTGGAAAATAACGTACATGTGATTGGTGGATAATTAGCTAAAATAGGGAGTAAACTGTTTAGTTTTCCAGTGTTTTAAACTAGAACAGAGGGGTACAACAGAAAAAAACAATGAAATATATGCGAATGACATGAATCAAGCTAAAATAAAACAGATCCGTGCGTCTTTGTGCACAAGAGGATTCGCTGTAAGTCGCTTTCGCCTGGCATAAAACTGTTGCGAGTAGAAGCAGCAGCTAACGGACAAGTGCATGGAGAACAGTGTCATACCACTCTGCTCACAAGAACCCCATTTTCTGCCAGATCCTGTGTGATGCATGTCTGCAAGTGTGTCACAGAGAAACAGAGACCGAGTGAGAAATATGTGTCTGTGCAGCGTAATTCATCGTGTATAGGAGGGAGTATAGCTGTGTGTGTGTGAGAGAGCAGTGTGGAGAACACAGCAGGTTTGTTGAGCAGCTCTCTGCAAGACAAAAGCATCTTTCTGAGACACATGCCTATAGGCTGATTATGTAGACTGCAGACAGCATTAACCGCATAGCTCACATTTTATACATGTTACACTGGACGTGCTCCAGTTCAGCCTGTATATATTCTTGCTGCTGGAATCTGTTAAAGACCATATAAAATAACTGTAACTGTATTTCTTGTCTTGTCTTATTCTAAGCTTTTGTACTTTAATTGGGTTTTTAGTGGATTTTAGTGGTTTTTAGTTTTTGCTATTTGTATTTTAGAATCAACTTGAAATCATGTGAAAGCAATTAGAGAATATGTTAATGAATATGTTTTGTTGTATTTTTGCTGGCACCCCTCATCACAGGGTTGTGCACAAGATATGTGAGAAGTTTAACAAGAGAGAAATTTGTCTTTCTTTGACGGCGTCATTTCAAGGGCTTTTTATGTGTTGGCCGAGAGAGATCGACCCACTGCAACTTAATAGAAACATGCAAATAGAAAAAACAGCAGCAAATTTTAAAAAGATCATCAATTTGACGAGATGCGCACTGCAAACACACATAACAACCAAAATAGACAAATATGCTGCAAATACAACACAACATGCCATCCCAATGTTAAAATAAATATATATATATCCAACACCACTGATGAGGAGCCGACTTCAATAACATCACAAACCACTGCAACAACAAGCGTGTCCCCCAACAGATCCATATTCTACTGCTCCACACTCCAGTTCAGTAGGTGGCGGTAATGCACCTATAAGCTGGTTTCCCAACTGCCATTAAAACTCAAAGAAGAAGAAGATAGAGAGGCGAAGTCCCGCCCTTCCGGTATTCCCAATGAGGAAAATCAGAACAAATGAATGGTAGTTAATGGCGAGAGACACTTCATTTTTTGGTCTCATTTGCCATCAATTACACATATGATGTTTGTCAATTTAAAAGATAATTTTGGAAGTCACGAAAATTGCAGTTTGTTGACAGCTGCAGCTACATGAGAGTTAGTTGGTTTCTTTAAGCTAGCTAGCATGCGGCTCTACAAGGCTTCCTTTACGGGTGTTGGTGAGTGGGTTTTATTTGCTTGTGTTTTGTCTCTCGACCACCGTACTTTTATATACCTGAAGAGGGAAAAGTGTCCGGTATTTCAAAAGTAAAGAAAGCACAAATGAAAGAATAAAAATGGTGCAATTTTTAAAAAAATATATCATAGTCTCAAAAAATGTACATTTGATTTACATTATTACGTGAAGTCATGTTAGACATTACAAAAGACATTTAAACACCTAAATGATTAAGACACATACAAACATACACATATATGTAATATACAAAGAATGTGTACTACACTTGATTATTAATAAATTAAAAAGTTAAAACTGATTTTCATTAGTGTAACAGACACTAAGTCTAGTTTATGTTTCATGAACCAAAAATCATTCAGGTTGCTATTTATAATGAAGCTCTGAAACGCCTTCTGGCATCATTTTTATGTGATTCAGATGGTGTGTGTGCATCACTGCCAACTGCTTTGAAAAAAACCCAAGTTAGTGTGTGTGTGTGAGAGACTTGCATACTAAAAGGAAGGAAGTCAGTGTCGGTATGACTGTTGCTAAGCAGTGGTGGTTGATAGGTGGTGGTGGTGGTGGGTGGGGGGGCAGGTTTGCAGTTTGGTGATGGAATCTGAGGGCTTACCTCTGCATGTGTGTGGATTTATTTGGTTTAAATATAAATATTGCAGTGTGGGGGATAAAAAACAAAACAAAAACACCACTATGAAAGAAAAATGGGGGAAAAGGGAATCTCGGTTTTCATGGTAAATGTTTTAAAAATTGTGATAAATGACTAAAAACAGACCAAAACAAAATGCTGTCTAGCGGTGTCAGATTCAACTATGGAAAAATGAGTCATTTATTTTGTCTTGTGTTGCAGATTTGTAAAGCTGCAGAATATCTGGCAACACACTCCTCAGCTATCCCCAGGACGATTACTGTATTACACTCAGAGGGGGAAAGCCTCACCGTTTCCCTCTTTACAGCTTTTTCTACACATTCTAGACAGGAATATCTGGTCTTACGCTACAGCTTTGAGTGCTCTCCCCCGACAACTTATCAGTGGGTACGTCACTAAATATACTGTGCATCCCTAGCCGGTGTTGTTCCTGTCAGATCTGGTCTGATCCAGTCGGGTGAAGGAGATGGTGGGAGGGTTGGCGGGGCGAGATACAGGCAGCCATTTGTACTCCAGGTCCTGCGATGGAGGGTCCAAACACCAGTCGTAGTGCTCTAACAGGTACGTGCACGCTTCCTGGCAGTAAAACACAAGAAAAACTGTTTTCCAAATGTGTTGGAACGTCAGCATCTTTGCTGCATCGACACTAATGGAACTTTAGTCTGACAGATGAAAAATAGCAAAAATGTGTTTTTCTTCTTCACCGTGTAGAAAAGGGGAGCCCAAACCTTTTACTGAAACCAAAAACGAACACCTGTTGTATTGTATTTAATTGCTACCATGCAAAATGGTAAAAGGATCCCAAGTTCCCTTAAATCTTATGGTGCTTTCACACCTAACTCGTTTGGTCCGGACTTTCAGACTTGTCAGTTTACAGGTGTGAAACCTCCCCTGGACCTTGGCCAGATGAAAAGAGGTCCGGATCAAATTGAACCGTGGTTCGGTTCGTGTCCCGTGTGAAAACATTTCTTGGACTTCCTGGATTTCGTACCAAATACAGGAAGTTAAAGCAGGCTATCATCATAACCACAAACTAGAATAGGGAAAAATGAGCCGCACATGAGGAAATATGGTCCGATGACATTATAAAAAGTTAACTGGAAAAAACATACAAATGGCGACACTTACCAGGTATTTTCAGAGAGGATGAGAGAGCAACGCCACCCGAAGATAAAGAAGCTGTTCATTCATTTTCCTCCATTCATTCAAACGACGATAGAAGTCAAACGCCCGCCAATCAATATGAAGTATTGGGATACGCAGCCCACATAGGGGGGTCATGTTAAGATCTTTAGTTTGCTTTGTAATGTGAAACCATGTAGAAAAAACATGAACCTTGTTTCGGACCTCGGTACGGACTTTCGGGTGTGAAAGCACCCTTAAATTACTTAAATTACGACTCTGGCCGCCATGTTCAGATAATGAAAAATAATTCAGGATCCTACGTATTTACAGAGCATTTTACCTGACAAATTAATATTTCTCTTTTTTTCTAGAAACATGTGGCGGCCCAAATTGAACCTTATGGCGGGTCAACTTTGGCCCGCGGGCCCCTCTTTAGGCAACCCTGGTGTAAAATGATGTATGTGCAGAGTCTGACACGGGGCTACGGGCAGGATTGGTGACATCACAAATAGTTTGGAAGCCGATCCTGGTCCAATACTCAGCATAAACAAGTGTGATGTGGGAACTTGAAGCCTCCAGTGCACCAACACTGAGAACGGACTTTACAATGAAGGAGGAGACATCTTGTGTCCAGCAGTTAAAATTAAGAAGTGAAAAATATTTGCATAGTCATATATTCGAGATAGAATGAATAGGTGCCATTTTAAATATTTCAATGTGACAATTCTTTTCTGTAAGAACCATGTCAGACACACATTAGAGATTTTTCATGTGTGTATTTTAATACCTGTGTGGAGGGAAACTTTAAAGTTAAAAGCAGTTCGTATTTTTTATTTTTATTTTTTTACAGCAGTGCAAAAACAAAATGTTAAACTCGAAGACACTTGGCAGAGCAAGCCGCCAACTCTCGGAGCTACAGCCTCCCGAACACTGTATGCCTGTTTGTATGTTGTTTTCCAGGTTTCAAAATAGCAACACAACGCAACAGCTTTCAGCAGCCAATTTGAAACAGAACATTAGGTCCTCGGGAGAAATGACTCAAACCATCAACACTTTCTTTACATATGTGATCATTCCACCATCAATACGAGCTTTCCTTTTCCACCAAAATGTCACCACACTACCACAACAACACACCTAATATTCTATTTTATTTTATACTATATACCATTGGCTTATACACAGCCAGAGAGCAGACAAATCGCCACCTTCCTTCCTCCACTTGAATGGAGATTTTCCTGATAGAGGGGGAGGAGCAGGATGAATGAACGGGGAAGGAGGAAAGAAGTGAGGGGATGGAGGAAAGGAGGATAGCGGTTGGGGCGGGAGGAAAAGGAGGAAAGGGGGAGGCGATGAGTCACATCTCTGACCTAGATCCCCCCGGTCTACTTCTTACTCTGGTCACGCCCTTGTGTGTGTGTGTGTGTGTGTGTGTGTGTGTGTGTGTGTGTGTGTGTGTGTGTGTGTGTCATCACACAGCAGTGTGAGGTCACGTTGACCCCGTTGCTCTGGATGACATCATGTTTCTGTATTAATCTACAGTGATTGGCTGACAGCAGGTGACCGGCCTGTGTCAGTGAGTGCGGATTAAAATATTTATCTATACATAGGAGAGTGAAATGGAAGTCGACCGGCTTGGATTGGATTGTATATACATGGATTTTATTATATTCTTGGCATATATTGTGAAATAGATAATATACATTTTTTCTCCTTTAAATTAAAATTGATGGTTAATTTGTAACTGCATATTTTACAGTTAATCTGCAGATGTCCGGCTGACATCTGCTTCAAGGAAGTTATGTTTTTTAATTTTGTGTTTTTTTAATGTACACTTATTGATCTTATTGACAAAATCACTTAAGCACACTTGAGAGTCTTCCCTGACCCCTTGATTCCACCGGGCCCCTCTCTGTAACGTCGCGTGTCTGATGCGATTTCGTTCCATCCTCCACGGCTTCATACCCCACCGTGAAAGTGCCTGTTGACTCCCTTAGACTGTGATTATTACGTGATTTTTCCTTGTTTTTTGTGCTTTTGTGCTGTTTTGAGAAGTGAAACACGATCTTGAGTCTGCACAGGTTGTTTCATTTTGAAAAGTGACCAGATTCTCTATGCCGTTCCTGTGTCTTACTTCCTGCCATGACGCGGCGTCTGTCAAAACTAGACTAGGCACATATTCTCCGTGGAGCCGAGCGGAGTGTCGGAATCACGCCGCGGAGCTCCTGGTCGAATTATGAACACTGTCTAGAATGGAATTTTGGGTCGAGTTATTTGCATTATTTTGCCTACCAGCCTAAATGCTGTTGACCAGATCTTCCTTGAATATCCACAGTATAACCTGCTGCCGGCCGGGTGATGTTGAAATGATTACTCAATATGTGACCACTATTGACTAAAGCGAGCACATGAATTGCACAACACAACAGGGGCTATAAATGTTGACTGGATGTACGGACTACGAATGTCAACCTCTATTATATATA
>JBBPCS010001986.1:0-14179 GCA_037974645.1 Hollardia meadi
CACACACACACACACACACACACACACACACACACACACACACACACACACACACACACACACACACACACCCCATCTCACCCTCTGTTTTACATCCTTAGACGTCATGTAAAGAAAATAAAATTATTTGTATAGTGCTACTCAAAAAATGGTTTTGTACATGAGAGTAACAGTAATTTAAATAACATGGAATCACAATTAATGTACTAAAAGAATGGCAGTGAAGAAAACAAAACAGACAGAAGTGGACAAAGCAAACCACAACATAATAGACAGACAGACAAGACATAAGGCAGGTTTCAAGCAACCTGTTTTTATACACATCTATGTGCTACCAATTTGAGGTTTTTTACAGTAAAATGAGATTTAGAAATTTCGGCTAGATATAGATGATGTTCATACTGTATGTTTAAAAGATTATACTGCTAAAGTTTTCACGGCTGTCTTCAGTTTGTATATTAGGCCTTGTTTTTGTCAGGATTCTGGCAGTCCCTCTCTTTCCCTAGTGTCTCTGTCTTTCCCCTTCCCTGTGTTTCTTGTCTGTCTCTCCCTGTCTGTGGTGTGTGGGCGTATGTGTGCATTTTCTGCAGGGCGTGGCAGATGGGCGCTCTCCTCCTACCTGTCTCCCGCCTTCTCATCTGAATCACCTGTGACTAATCTACTCATCAACTCCACCTGAAGCTGCAGTATATTAACCCCAGTTCTCCACTCCAGTATTCGACAGATAGTCCGTGAACTCTCAGTGGTATAGAGCTAATTCTAGTGCTAGTTTCCTCAAGTCTTTTGCTCCGTATTAATCTTTGTTCTACTGTGCTCAGATCTACTGAAAGTCAGCTTCTGGAAGAGATTCCTCCCATCTGTCTCGCTCTGCCTACTCTCCTTGGATCTGCACCTTGCCACTCTGCCACCACCGCTCCACCACCTGGCTCACCTAACTGACTTAAGTTACCTGTCAATAAACCTCTTTTATTGAACTCTACCTACTGTCCGTGCCTGAGTCTGCATTTTGGGTTCAGTTTAAGACACTAAACCTAACAGTTTTTCACAGTTTCGAATGACAGGAGCCTCTCTTTTCCCATCTCAAAGATTACATTTGTTGATTTACAAACAAAACTTTTGTTAGGAGTCCCACAAGGCTTGATTCTTGGGCCACTGCATTACAACATATTAAGGAAACATATAGGTTAACCATATAATCAATCCTTTATAAATCCATTATTCATCTGATAACAGCCATAAGCTTAATGTTTTAATGTCCTGTTTTACAAAAACGTGCCATAACATGGTACTATAACATAACTGTTGCTAAGCAAGCATAGTAATAATGATGGTGGTATGCTTTTCATACATAATTTTTGGAAGAAAGGATTCTAACTTCTGACAGAGGTAGGCAAAAATAGGCTTCACATTTTTTGCAACGGCTGTCGGTTTTGATGGTTAAAATAAATTAAATGTAGCTGGCAGATTTTATTAGCTGTAGCTAGCTAGCTAACCAAGTCCATTGGTTGGTTGGAAGCCCCAATACAGCAGGACAGAAATAAATGGTACACACTTCCAGTCTCCAAAGTGGGCATGGTCACCTATCCACCCACCCATCCCCACTGGGCATTTTTAACACTAACACATTATTGAGGGCTGTTTTATTGTCCATGTCGAAACAATACAACACTAGATGGACATAAATTTAATGTTTGTGCTTTATTTTGCCGCTCGTTTTTATCTGCTAATATGCTCGCTACACATCTCGCGAAAGTGCGTTGCTTACAATGAGGCAGATCTCGAGATTTTGCGAGTGTATTGCTGAGACAGAGACAGGTCTCGAACAAAGGTAATTTTCTCCTGATTTGTTTTGCATTTTAGTGTCAAAATGTTCAAAAGACGTGGCTTGTAAAAAATGGGTCCCATTTTTACTTTGGTGCTTTGGTACTTTCTCCCATAACAATGAATGGACTCAGACCTGCCGCTAGTCTCTTAAAGGGGTGGGGCAGTGACGAAACCCATGTGACACAGACACAGGAAATAACTCATCAGGGAACCGTCTTGGTTCCTGAACTGTCTTGGTACCATCCTTGACTGGTGTTACACCAGCTCCCAAGGAGTGAATGTGTTGGTCCTATCATAATAGTAGTTAGCTAATGATTTGCTAACATAGGCTACTACTGTAGTTAACCACTGCAACCACATCAATTTCACTTATTTTGTGGTATTTTTGATTTTGCAAAGGCAAAGAATATACCACTCTCCATAATCTTAAGAATTGCTCTTATGTCCTATGTATACTGCTGCTGCAACACTTGCAACTAGTCAAATACTGCAGCTTGGTCAGTGGCTCTGAGCTTCAAACTGTGATGCTCCATTTACCCCTCTAACATCAGTTAGATGCAAGTTGGAAATAATAAATATGCAAATAAAGCTTGCTAACAGACATTACACATATTATGACATACTATGACTTTTGGACTGTTGTTAACAATGTTTGTAACGAAACAGTTTGGTTGGAAACCGTCTCGGTTAGGTACAGGAAAAGATCAAACTAACAATGTTAACTTTCGTAACTAACGTACGGATGTATCATACATTACATTACTTATAATGTAAGTTCAAAACAAAGCAATATTAACATTTTGCCACACACAGGTCTTGAATCCTGGTCTCCCACAGCAAAGTCCAGTGTTTGACCCATCCAACCACTTCCTAACCTGGACTATTCTCACTACTCCTACACTAGAGAAGCATCTCCAGAACTTAGAAGCAAAGGACCATTGACCAGGTTGCCATATTTGACCCATTGGGAGTGAGAATGGACTGATTCTGCATGTGAAGAAATCCAAAACCTGACAGACCTGCCATTCTGTCACAGTTGCTAAGCTCTGCAATTGCTGTTTGGTAAAGGGGGTTTAGCTCACGGTCAATAATTTGCAGATAATAAGTGCAAAACAATCCAAGCACGAATTCAAAGAAAGCAATCGAAATGTCTTTTAGTCTGCTTTCCTTCAATTTTATTTGTTTTAACATCTTAAATATTTCATATACAGGTGGAATACAATACGCTTTAGTCTTTGCAGAAACCATTAAAAACAATTCACATTTTTCGCAGGTTGTGGGCCACCTTCAAAAGCATCTGAGCACTATGATTCCCTGTGTGTATTCATTGACAGCAGGTGTACTTTGTTGAAACAAGAAAAAGTTTCGCTGTCTACTTTTGTTTATATAGGTATGTTATACTGTATGTATTCACATGCTGATGTAATGTTGTCCGTTCATAGTGCTGAAGTGCTTTTGGGATGCCAGGCTTCATTACAGCAGTGATCTTTTCACTCAGTTAACAAAAATACTTTGTTATCTATCTGCAAACCTGACAAGCATAAATGTCATTCGAACACACATCTGTTCATTTCCAGTGCAAATGATTAAAATGGAAAACAAAAATTAAGAACACAACAGCAGCTGAATGTATGTATTCACTCTTTGGAGGAAAAAAAAAATCATTAACACTCATATTATCGTGAGGAACAAGAATAAATGCTATATCTAAACTGTACTTTATACTCTCAAATATCATACACAACTGTGATTTTAGTGCAATTTAACCTGTTGAACACCACAGATTGCTTTTTCTCTCTTCTCCCCGAAGTATGCACTGAGAAAGGAAGGACTGTCACAAAAATCTTAACCTGAAGGAGGCAGTTTGCGCTAGCTTTTTCATTTGGCAAATTCAATATAATGTTTAGGTAATTATGAACACTAATCATTCCTATATCAGAGAAATTTCTTTTCCAACTTTTGCAGAATCACACTGCACCAAATCTAGATGCAAAGTTACAGCATAATGAATTCATAAGTAATATTGTTGATAAAGTTATAGTAGCTGGAGTCATAACAAGTAGTAGTTGTAGTAGCGTTCACAAAGATTCAAAAGTACATCATGAAGAAAATACAAAGCTTAATCGTTAAAAAAGGTTAAGGTGTAGCTACGCACACAGTCGCTGATGCTACATCGTAGTAACGATGATTCTCATTAGTGATTAATCTGCCCATTATTTTCACGATTAATCGATCAATCGTTTAGTCTATATAATATAATGTCAAAAAAATGTAAAAAAAGAAAATGCTTATCACAATTTCTCAGAGCCCAAAGTGACGTCTTCATCATAAATGACAAAAAAAAATGCAGAAAATTCAAGAAGTTATAACCGGCAAATATTTGACATTTCTTTTCTTGAAAAATGAGTGAAACGATTAATCGATTATCAAAACAGTTGGCAACTAATTTCACTTCAAATGACTAATCGATCAATCGACTAATTGTGGCGGCTCTATGCCATGGGCTAAGTTTTGCCTCCTCAAAACTGTAATTAGAAGTTGAGGCCTTTGTCCAACTCAGTGTTAGCGCTAGCATGAGAGCTAGCATGGCTTTGCAGACTCCCAGGCTAATATTGTCCGACTGCAGTGCATCTAACTATGGTGTCTTCCAGTCCACCACTCACAGTTTCCTACATTCCTATGGTCATCCATGTATTGCAATTTTGTGACTTCTCACAGTTCTGTATAGTATTGCACGATTCAACTCAATTCCAGGATGTCTCCCAGAAATATACTGAGCATTAGGTTAACCTTTAAACTGTTGCCTGCAACCAGTGATGATAAATAATATTTTACATTAAATGGCATAATCAGTTATTAGGCATTCATGATTTTTAGTGATACAGAGAATTAATATGCATGGTTCATGGTTTTTATAACAGATTCAATTCTCAAGTTAACCACCCCACCATATATTTAATGAAATGCAGCCAACCATAAAGACATATTTTTAAAGACAAGCTCCTGGAGGACAGTTGAGTCTTTTTTTGTTTGTTTTTTATGTTTAAGTATTAAAAGCAGCATCCATGTCTTTACTGTTTATCTGGATTTCTAACTTCTATGCCCACTCATGTCTTAAGTCAACTTGTGGTCTTTGTTTCCTAATGAAAACAGTAGTAACATTCAGAGACCTCATGTCTCCAAGAATAAATTTTGCTTTTGTGTTTTGGAGAACCATGTTATTGAGGCCAGTATCTGTTTTAGACATGCATGTGTAGAGCAACAAAGCATTGGTCTTCTACAAACAGAAAATAAATGACCTGTTCTCATAAATATAGCGATACAGATTGTGCAAAAATGCAGTGGTGTTCAGCGTTTTGTCAAATGAGAAGTCTGTCTTTTCATATTTCCTTTAAACTTCACATTTAAATGGACAGAAGAGAAGTAATTCTAAGTCACTAGCTACATGTCAGGCCTGTGCAAAGACACAGTAGATGGGTGCTTAAGTGTGTAAAACCTTCTATCGTGATTAAGGCTTTAAAAAACTAAATGTTTCTTAATGGATTTTAAGAGTGGCTTGAATCCATATTTTTGCTTTTATAGAGCCTTTCATCACAGAAGGCTAACTCACCTCTGATCTATCTCAACACAATTATCATGATTTGCAATGCACTGAAGTATCAGGAGCCCTTCACACAGAGTGAAAAAAATTCACATTACTTGTAATATACAGTTTGCTACATTACCTCCCAATATGTTTTTTTCACAGCGACTTTTTTTTTTTTTTGCTAAAGTTTTCTCTTGGATACAAATACAATATTATTGTAATAAGGATTAAATAATAAAAAATATCCATTGGTACATTTGTAGCACATTCTTTATACAGTAGGAAGAAAAAGTCACCTCCACGAGCAGGAACTCTGTCTCACACAAAGAGTAAAGTGCTGGAGCCAAGAATGCACTGTCTGCATCCAGCTGGCTTAATATTGGAGTCTAGATATAATTATGTAACTCACTGGTTTGTTTGGGTGACTATGAAAAACCAGCATCTTTCCTAATGCAGGCAGTGGTCACACCCACAGGGAGTCCACTGGCAGTCAGCACACCAGGAAATATTAGGATGCAGGCTTTATCATCGCTGGATTTTATATGTACATGAATGTAAAGGAAGATACAGCCTGGCAGGGCCGTGGGATCAAACCCATGCAGAGTGGATTAATGAGGGGAAAAGCAGCTCCTGTGGCCTGAGGATAGAAACGGGAAGAAATGACACAAACAGCACCTCCATATTTACACATGGAGAAATGGAGCTGAGGAAAAGAACAGTTAAGTGAAAAACCTGTAACTCTTGATGAAAATATCCTCTACACTTACTGTTGTCATGAGTAAAGATCAGTGAGTATTACGTTTTTATCTCTTAATAACCAGATATAATAGTACACTCATTCAAGACTATACATGTGCAGATGAAGTTAAGTACAATTTCATTTTAAGAACGTGTTTGTTAAAGGACCAGTGAGTAACATTTAGGGGGCTTTATGGGCAGAAATGGAATATAATATTCGTAGAATAGATGTGTTTTTTACCTTAGAATGATCCTTTTAATAATAAAAGTATCCCTTCCTCATGTGAATACACTTTAAAAAATAGTGGACAGAAACTACAGTCGTTGTTCTGTGCAAAAATAAATTCCAATGACCCTCATGTGTGATTGGTTTCATGTCTAATGCATGCAAAGTCCTTTTGTGAATTTTGTTTGGTGGCTTTTAGTTTATTTTTCTATGCACCTTAATTTTGTTATTTTTGCCCTTTGTCACATGTAACAAATGGAACTTTACGGTGTGAAAAGGTAATTTTTATGTGTGCATTTCTACTAAGTTTGTATTGCTATTAACTCAGTAATGTAATGGAGTTTTGTTTACCTTTCTGTTAAGCTCTTTGCTATAATGGTCTTTATTGGTTTAAGTGCACGAAACACAAACTGCATTCAACCATCAATTTAGGCTCTGCTTTATTCAACTGGGATATTACACTAGGTCTGACAGAATGTATCCCTCTGCAGTGGCTCTGCAAGAAAACACTGAAACAGAAAGATTTTCATACTCAAAAGACAAAATTTGATATCGATTTGATTTCTCTAACTCAGACACCATACTACTATTGTAGTATTTTTTTTTTTTTGTCTGGAACAACGAATGTGGACTTTGTCCTGTTTTTTAAAAGTGTACTCAAGTTAGGAAGGGATTACTTAATGGCCAGCATCGATAGAAGAAATGATTACAGCGACCAACAACTCTCTCAACATACATATGGTATATGAGTATTGTATGGGATGAATTTGTCAATCCCATAATAATCCACAACTGAAAAAGGTCCCCAATAAATGTGCTATTTAGTCCAGTTTGAGTAACACATTACAAACAAGTTTATTCTTGACTCATTTGTATTTTATTTTTAATACTAATGTATTAAAAATAAAATAAAACTATATACCAGTATTGTAAAATGAGTGCGTCCTCCAGCTGTTGAAATAGTAAGAGATTAAGTCCCAGGATTGTTACCTTCCGCTTCAGGATGGACAGCACAGATCAATCACTGTTCCTCACAGCCAGATGCTGGAAAAGCCTCCGCCTCCTCGTTCTGGAACATGTACTGTGGAGGAAAAACACACATATGTAGTACTTTAACCTCTAACCCTTTCATAACAAATAATATAATGTTTGTGCCTGTTTTATCTATATGTTTGTTATCCAAGCTGGGCAACCAACACACATACAGTACATCGGCAATTTCAAGTTCCAACACCTGACCCTGGTACAGCACTTGTGGCTACACTTTGTTGCTATAGGAGGTGAGCCCTGGTCCTTTGGCATGAAATTGCTTCTGTTAATCTAATTTGTCAACAGTTGTCACTATCGTCCCTGCAGTGCCTGGTGTCTCTGAAGGACGTGTAGCCAAGACAGGTAACAAGGAGGTGACATAGAACACAGAAATGCCTAAGCATTTAGAGTGTAACTGACCGCCAAGTACTGTAATGGCATATTCCAAAATGACCTACTATTGCTGTTTGGTCCAGTCCATTTAATTATTCATACATTTCCCTTAATATACAGTTTTTGTTATTAGTTATTTGGACATTTTGACAACTCAACTCTACGTAGTTACCAATATCTTCCACAAGGTGGAAGACATCCTTTGCTGTGTCAGTCAACTGCCCATCCAGAGATGACCAGGCAACCCTGTATTTAATAAAGGCAGTTCACCACCAATATGAGGGACTCGTTAGCATGGCGAGTGCAGGAGAGCAAACAGCAAGGAGAGTTTGAAGAAAGGGTATGTATCCTGAGACGAAGATGACAGAAAATGACCTGTAATTCCTGAGTTAACGCCCTCGGTGAGCGGAATGAGGTACGTAAAGCCTTCCTGTCATTACTATGCCATAGGGCTGAGTTGTTAAATCATACACAGGGAAACTTTTCTTGTCTCCGTTTGTTTGTGTAATCAATGTGCAATGCCATCTGCTGTACATCTACCATCTGTTGTGCTGTGTACAGCTTGGGTTTGTATTAATTTGAATGTATTGTATGTTTTGTTTGCTTTTTTGGGAAAGTGATTTGGTAGGTGATAAATGTAGATGTAATGTATTTATGCTCAACTTGCAATGCTGCTATGCTCGCCAGATCTTTACAGTCCTGGTGGTGGTGCAGTTACCATTATTATACCGTTATTGAATGTAGCTTTAGTAAATTGCTGGACATTTGCACTACAGGGATAATTCAGTAATGCCCTAATTGGTGGCTAATTATTTTTTATAATTATATCCAACTCTGTGTCTATCATGCTGTATGTACTAATACGCAAAGCTCTTAATGTGTTGATATTTTTTCTTTTTTATAGTTTTAACGACGTTAAAAGAGAAGAAAATAAATTGAGAGGCATCAGTCTAGCTTATCAAAGCCAAGGGCTGTTACAGTTAAAGTAATTTCTTAAGTAGATTACAGTTCATTCAGAGAAAGCACCAATTCATTGTATTGCCTCACATTGCCTCAGATTTTCCCTAAGCCTTTGGGTAAATTGCTCAGAACGTATGATGAATTAACCAAAACATGGGGCAAACACACATAGACTGTGACTGGAAGTAGAAAAACCTGCAGCACTCTCTAATTACTGGGAGTAGTATTGACTGTCAGCTGCACAAACAAAACCAAACAGAGATAGAGGAGAAGTGAGCTCTGCAGATACATCAAGAAATACTACAGCTCTGGATGATGGATGATAATGACTTTTTCTTGGTACGCAAGAGCTGTTGCTGTTTTGCAGGCCACTTTAACGGGAGCAGGAAGTGAGGCATTAAAAGGAAGGCTCTAAAAACAGCTTCTCCCATATAGCAAAATGTTCTACCAATCAGCTATGTGCCCTAAGACAAAGAACGGGGCTAATGAGCGATCAATGAAAAGGTTTGGGGGATTTTATAACTTCCATGAAAAAGCAGGCAGAGAAATAATTGTAAGGATCAAGAATGGTACATCATATGGCCAAGTTATGCCCCTGATGTTCTATGTGTGGGTATGTGTGATAGTTAAAGGTTGATTTGGACTTTTAAAGGCTGATATAATAATGATAGTTTGGACCAGGAAGTAACCATTGGACCGATTAATAATAATCATTTCATCACAAATAAACACAGGTATATGTTCACTTCTTCACCTGAGGAAGACCATCTGTGGTTAAAATAATTCCAGTAATATCCACATCATTTGCTATTCAGTATTTTTTCAGAATAAAAGTAAAAGTATATAAAAGTATACTTTTGGTCTTAACCCACTACGTCATTGCAATTATAGACATACTAACGTCAGTCTGTTTGAATCAACGAACAAATGTCACTCCAAGCAGTCAAAAGTTGGCAGCCCTGGGTCTCAACAATTAGTGTTGAAATTTTAGCTAGCTTTGGACAATTAGCTAAAGACTGGAAGCATGAGGAAACAGCATGTCTCTCTTCATTTTAGAATATTTCCTGATAATCTGCAACAGACAATGAGAATGATTGCACGCTTACATCTACCAACTGTTATCCAAAGCTTTTTTTAAGCGCTGATTGAAAATGCACTTTAAAACAGGTGGATGGAAGCACCTATAGTTCCAGAAGGTAAAAACAAAATCTGTCCTTTGTCTACTCTCTTTTTAAATTTCTGTTTGATGTGACAATTCACAGATTCACAATCTATGGAGTCCCAGTGATGGGCTATCCTGGTCTGCCTCTTAGATCACTCCAACCGTTGGTAACATACATACCTATATTAATGACTTCATAAACTGCATTGTTCTTAATGAAAGACACTATTAGATTCACCTCATGTCTTGGTGGTCCTTTCCAGTCAGTGTGAGTGAAGCAATTATGTTTAGCAACACACTGCTCTCTGTTGCAGCATGATCAATGATTTGGATGTAACTTAACAGTGGGAATCATTAAAGGAACTAGCTGCTGTTTGACATTAAGGGTCACTGATGAGGACAAATTTCATATGGCTTATCAGGCAAACAAGTATCCAGTGTTTTGAAACCATTTTCTAAATCATTCATCATTTCACAGCACTCAATTTTCCACCTAACTTGTCTCCACATCAGCTGTTAAATGCGACCTTCAAAATGCAAAGCCTTTTTGGAGAAGCACTGTTTACTGTGAGGCTGTTTTGTACTATCCTTGCGACAGAGAGAGCTTTTCACACGGTGAGTCACATTAAAGACCACTTAAGCTCTGCAGTGTGTCGAGACAGATTGAACAGCCTCACCATCCTGTCTCTTCAAAGTGAGGTGGCCAGAAAATTTAACTTCAATGACATTATTGATTACTTTGCTAGAATGGAGGCTTAGCAGTTGGCTGTTTGTATTGTGTTTCAGAGCATCATTTAGTGGGCCCTAGAAGCAGTGGTACAGCCGGGTACTGTTACTATTATTTTACTTGTAATTTTTTTTATTTTAAGCATTATTTTCATATCTAAAGGTGCTCAGTAACCTACATAAATTTAAAAATGCCATGTTAAAATACATAATTTCAAGACCAATTCCATTTGAAGATCATGTTCTCCCACAACTAGCTAACGTTCCCTCGGAACAAGCTAGTTTTTTACCTCCGCCAAGGAGGTTATGTTTTCACCCGTGTCCGTTTGTTGGTTCGTTTGTTTGTTTGTCACCAGGATTACATAAAAACAAATTTTACAGGGAATGATGCATGGATCTTGATTTTTTTTTAAATCTGGCATATTTAGAGGGCTGGTATCTATGAGTGTGTACAATTTAATGTGGATCCAAATAAAAATCTGGATCTAGCGGATCTAAATGTGTTTTCATAGGGGGGTAGTCTTTTCCAGGCTGCTGTACTGTAACAAATAGCACTAGAAACCTGCAACTACCACCAATGTGTAGCTTAGTAAGTAAATAGGGATTCAGTAAGGTACCAACAGAGTGTCACCAGTTGCTGCAGTTGGTGCTAAGGCCTAAATAAGAGGGCTGTTGGGCCTTGGTATGCGCTCTACTGAGTGCCATTCTAGTTGGTCATGTTGTGATTTTTCTTTAATTAGATTTTAATAAAAAAAATAAATATTTTTTCATTTTTCAATCACAGTTTGGTTAGATTTAAGGCAACAAACATAGTTCAACATCAGGAAAAGATCATGATTTGGGTTAAAACAGAACCGTTGAGTAGAGCTCTGGGTCGAGGGCTCTGAGTAGCAGAGTTGGGAAGTAACGAGGTACAAATACTTTGTTACTGTACTTAAGTAGATTTTTCAGGTATCTGTACTTTACATGAGTATTTATTTTTCTAATAACTTTTTACTTTTGCTCCCTACATTTTAACACAAATATCTGTACTTTCTGCTCCTTAGATTTTCAAAACAGGCTCGTTACTTTAGTTTTAATGCCTTTAATTATTTTTATCATTGCACGCCTTCCCGACATAAAGACAGATTACAAATTAAATGGACAATAACACATAGAAAAGACGACCCCTTGGTGTGCATATCACGCACGACACACGTAACAAGACTAAAACGATGTAAAAGACGTAACAAGAGACGTTATATGTAGAGGTGAAGTCACCCATCTACAATGTAGGCGACAGCAAATAGAGCTCGTTTTTTGTTTTTGTTGTTCACGCTGAATACATTCAGAATGGCAGTAATAGAAGTTGAAATAAAGTTCCTATTCCCTTATATTAATATTATATTATATTAATATGACGTGAAGTTCAGTTAGCTTTGCACCAAAACAAACATTTTAAAAGTTACTTTTTACTTTTATACTTTGAGTACATTTCAGAGCCTGTACTTTTTTACTTTTACTTGAGTAAAGAAGTTAAATCAGTATCTGTACTTCTACTTGAGTAAAGAATGTGTGTACTTTTGCCACCTCTGCTGAGTACACCCTTTCACGCTCACTGCAAGCAATGAGTACTAGCCAATTACAGCACAGTAGTATTGGCCAGTCAAAGCACAGTAAAGCAGGACTAAGTGAGACTGTCTTGGGGAAAAAATAAGGCTTGGTTTGAGTGTTGTTCAAATAGTGAACTACTTTTGCCATCAGTCAATAGGTCAATCATCTGCAATCAGTTGATTACAAAGGCCTCTTTGTTGATGGCTTAAAGCCATGTTGGACATTAACACTGCATCAATCAAAAGATGCAGTGCTGTCATTCATTTGGGTATTCAGCAGGACAGTGTTTGACAACCAAATACATGGTAGCACACATTCATGGTGAATTACTTTGCAAGGCTATTGTTGTAATTCTGAGGATAAGATGATTGCTGCCATGATCATTTCAATTACATCTAAATGTTTGCTAATCCTTGAAAATTATGGATCTGCTATTCACTGCTCTGGATGACCAGAAGAGGTGAAGACCCAGCAGCAGGGAGACGTCTATGGGGCTAGAACAGTGACAGTGAATTTTGGCACTGAATAAAATTCAGCATTGAAAACAAAAGATGAACTGAAACAGGAAATGAAACATTTGTATTTGAAAAAGCTGTGTTGTCACTGAAATATTTGACATTAAACATTTTTAGCTGTTTATTTTGATATTTTTTCGATGAAAATCTTTTTCATGTCTTGTCTTCAATGGCAGTTTTTTGTTTTTTTTACACTGTCAGTATTTTTTCAGTGTCACTGGTTTGGTTTTTCCGTTTCAAATCTCAATCACTCAGGTGGCATTCTATCCGAACCTGGACCCATAACTCAAGAAATTCACCTACTGATTGCATGCGTTGTAAATCATCTAACGTGATGCTACTCAGCCAATCAAACTGTGTGAATTCCAATAAGCATTGTGACTTGAGCCAGACAGACACACAGACATGAGACAACATACAGAGGAAAGTAGACAGCGAAAACAGAGCTTTTAATCAAAAATGGACAGACTGTGGTGATTATTAGAAGCAGCAAGGTCAAGCGCAACTATGAGTTATCCGAACCGAGGGCAGAGAAAATACAATATTTTATGTGGCACCAAATCATGACGCAAAGTTAGGCACTATGTTCCAGACTTTGGGGGCAGCAGTCAAACAAAGTTAGCAACTAGCTGGTGAAGCATTTAGCAGCTTAAGAGAAAGACATTCTTCTCCGGAGTTGGTGGACACCAAAAGTGACTATTTGACTCTGGCAGGAGGACATAAACAGACATCCAAATGAATGCTAATGTTCCTCAGTGTCTGCTGGATGTGTAAATAGGTTAACTGTTTGCAACATGTTCACCATATCAGATCATGTTAATGTGTGTTTACAGCTTGTTATCAATAAACAATACAGAGAGATTTATCTGGCGGTGATCAGCTTAATCATCGCTGTGTAAACTCCTTTGGCGAGGGCCTGAAGTTAACGATACGTTCGTTTGTATGGAAAATGTCCCACAATCCACGTTTAAGCAGAGAAGCTGCTGATCCATCATGATTAAAGGAGCAGGTGGTCACTCATATAGTTGACACACTATATGACTTACTGATTTGAGGTTGGACTCCATCTCGGTAAAGTTCCACTCAGTCAGAGGCAGGCTTAAACTGAAGGGCTACAGAGGGAGAAACAGGAGTTAAAAGGAATGTGCTCATGCGTATATATGGGAGAATAGTTCAACTCAATCTATGTGCAGTTAAACAAGTTTACTGTCAGTTTATACAGAACAGATCTACTGACATCCATCACAGTGCTGGCCCCAGCCTCCACAGTACTCTGCTGATGGCTCCTGAGCAGCAGCTGCTGAAGCTCCTCCAGGCTCATATCCACATTCTCCACGGCATCTGAAACTTCCACCCTGCACACACACACACACACACACACACACACACACACACACACACACACACACACACACACACACACACAC
>JBBPCS010001987.1:0-14179 GCA_037974645.1 Hollardia meadi
GTGTGTGTGTGTGTGTGTGTGTGTGTGTGTGTGTGTCTTTGTCTGTGTGTGTCTTTGTCTGTGTGTGTCTTTGTCTGTGTGTGTGCGTGCATTTGTGTGTAGGGAGGGATAGTTGAAGGTCCAGTCAGACCCAGGGTCAGACCGGCTGATTAATAACCCCCCACACATACACACACACTGAGCTGGGGTCAGTGTTTTGACAGAGTGGAGAGCCCAACTTCAATCCCATCACAATCACAGTGTAATTACTTTGCATTACTGCAGGTTTATCTCTAATTCCACTGCAGTACGTCATTAACTAGAAGCGTCTCTTCGTTTAGATCATCATTACTCTGCATTACAGCCACTTTTACTTTATCACCCAGAATTATGACATTACAATTTTCATTAACACCAGAATTGGATCCAAATGGGCCTGTATGACACTACTGATGCTCTGTAAAACTGTGCAGCATGAGCTCATTTGTGTTATCAGCTGTAATTACTTTATTACACTTTTCATTAACATGACTTTGTTTCTGTCTGTAATTGGTGGCGCTGAGACAGAGAAGCTGTTAGACTTAATTACATACAAATAATGTAAACTTGACCTGCTCTGTGATGAAAGCATGAGCGACTTTTGGCGAAGTTGGTAGTTTTTGAATAGAGATCTGAAATAGTATCAGCTTCAGCATGGCTGTTCCACGGCTGCTGTATTGGAGATGTTTTTCTGTATTGTGGGCTTCAGTCCTAAGTTTCACATTGTCACTGCCCAGTGTTCCGTCTGGCACCTGATTTTGATTTTTGTTTTAATTCTACTTTTGCAAAAACATAATACTTTTACTTATTTTAGTCAATAAAAGTAAAAATATTTTTACTCCATCTTTTACATGCCATCTTTGATGTGATAAGCAGCCAAAACACTAACTTAATGTGATAATATTCGTTTAATGAAGGTTGCAGTGGTATACTGGTTTCACGGTATACTGTGAAAATTGATGGTTATCATACCATGTACATTTGTTTATCTATAGTATTGACTTCTACTGTCTTAGTGTTGTTTAAAAAAAATTTACAAGTTTTTTATCAAGTTTAATGTCTGTCAGGACCTGATATTTTTAAATTGTATTTTTGTCATTGTAATTGGTATTAATAATTGTGTAATACAGGTCAAGCCATGATATTTTTGAGATGGTTATCTTACCTTGAAGTCTACTGTTACAACCCTAGACGACAGTCTAGATTAACCTTGTACTCATTCCTACTGATAACCTACAAATATGGAAGGTAATCAACTAAAATTAATTTTAAGTAAGACAAAGTGTCTATTCCCAGGAATTAATTGGAGGATGTGAATGCTTCCACAAAGTCCATTAATTCCTGATAATGGACACCTCAAAGGGCATTATCCAACTTACACCATGGCCACTTACCAAAGAAAAAAAAATAGGACCATTAATTTATATTTTCAATCATTTCACAATCAAAATTCATTAATTTCATTTCACGAGTTTTTGACTAATACCTGGAATTGGGTTGGGTAGGTTTCTGTCTTTACCGGTCCAGTCCGGTGTACAGGCTTAAACAGGTTTAATTTTATATGACCTGACTAAACCAGCTTTTGTTAGGTGTAGTTGGAGAGAGCTAGGAGCATGTAGCTAGTTAGAAGGAGCCCTTGGAGCCGATTAGCTCAGTGCTGCTTCCCTGTTGTGTTGTAGTGTTACTAGAGTTGAGAGTTGTTTACAAAGCGCTGCTATACTACTATGACTGATGTTAACAAGAGAGAACACGCATCAGCAAGGAGTTGCTGCAGGATATAATGTCTAACGTCACGCTACATGTATACAAAGCTGTGTTTTGATCTGCTCTGTTTGCCCTGTTGAAGTTACTGCAATATTTAAATCACTTTCTGTACGAGTTTCAAAGTAATATCACTCTAGCATTTCAATGTACAGAAACCATTAATTTCAAGGCTTTTACTGTGAAACATTTGCAGGAACGTGTTGTGGAAAATTCATTGACTTGCAAGGTTCTAATGTGCAACGCTAAAGCTAACGTTATGCTAGCAAGATTCAAAGTCAATAACACTGTGTACAGTTGACAAACAGTAAATATAACTGACATTGACAGTATGTTTAACAACAGGACTATTTAGCTATATCATTGTCCCCAAATCAACATCAAGATTTTCACAAACAAAAATTAGGCCATGTGTACTGACGGCCGCAGCCTGACATAGCAAGTTAATAGCAAATGGGAAATGAGATCAGATGATTGCTTATGTGATAGCCTTCAAAGCATCAGTAAGATGCTTACAGCTTGCGTGTTACAGTCGCCATCCTGTGGTGACTGAAGGACTCCACTCAGTATTGATATTCACTTTTTTTTCATTTAATTTATTTCTATTGTCGAGGTGTGTGTTGCTTGTTCTCGTCTAATTTCCAGTGAAATTGTAGATGAATTTAGTCCATCAATAATGTATTTTCTTTCTCCTGGACCCTACAGCTAGCCAAAAATAATGACGTTATGAGAATCAGTCATGTGATAGCTGTGTATGGCAGACTGGCGTCACATGTCCAGCACTACTCTGTTGCAACTGACGCTCAAAAGCTTTGAAATGCTTTTTTTAAAAAAGCTGGCTAAACACAAGCTTATCCACTATTGTAGCATGTGCTGAAACTATGACATGCTGGACTAACACAGGCAGACTGAATATACTCTGAAATGGATATGTACACGGACAGCTGTGGACACCATGGACTCTTAGCAGTTTATACTTAAGTTTATACTTCTTTTTGGAGGACACATTCCACACATGTGCAGACATATCCCATAGCTTGTAGTGTCATAGCGGACGAGCAGACAAATCCAAGCTGTCACAAAAAATTAGAGGTACGTGGATGACCACTAAGAGCCTACGTGTACACCATCTGATGATGAAACTTGGGTCACACGGACCCTCGCGCACTCATTGATGCGGAACGTATAGTCTCGCCTTAAGTAAGAATTTGTTCTTGTGCGATTTACCAAGAGCCTTGATAACCATCTGGTATAGGAAACATTAGCCTGGAGAGATTCTCCTCTGTCTTCTCTGCTGAATGATGCTTTTCTTTGTGTTGTAGACTGGCGTGATGCAGAGCTGATGCGAGACATCGAGGCGGCAACAGGAGAAAACCTGGGCTCTGACAGAGTGGGTAAAAAAGGGAAGAAGAAGAAATACCCCAACCTCAGTGATCTGAAGCAGAGCGCCAACACGTCCCGCTACAGGCTGGAGAAAAAAGTCTTCAACAAGTATGTCACTACCTGCACCTCCACACCGTTAGACGACTTGCAACATATCCAGACTTTCAGTCGACTTTAGTCAGAGTCAAGCTCAAAAACACTGGATCCTACAACCCTATACAACAACCCCATCCTACATTCCCATAATGCAACTCGGTAACATCTTTTTTTAGACCCTTGCTGACTGATAAATGCCCTCATCTTTAAACTCTATGCCTTTATGGTTCATAACACAGGTTTTCTCTCAATTATTTAAAGTCTCAGGCCTAACTCAAAATAACCCCAATGACATCATCAGGGTCATGTTAGACATGATGATGATGGAGCCATGTTAGAACACAGGCTCCATCTCAAGTTAACTGACCTTGAAGGAACATTTAACTAGTTATTACACAGTCTCAGTTTAATACTGATGCTAAGTGAGACCATCAATGAATAGACTGGCTATTTCTATATAGTTATTCCTCATACCTGCCACCTGGTCGGATTCCACAAGCTAAAACATTTTTTTATGGCGGAGTGCTGAGGATGAGTTGAGGAGTCTGTGGCAAGAAGCTGCTTGTTATTATGAAGATATGTTGATATTAGATATTATGAAATGTTGATTACTTCAGCTTTAGCTCAACTAAATGACTTCCAATGAAATAGTTTACTTTGTTTCACCATCGTCATAATTACTATATAATTATAAAAATAGAATGATTAATCTCAGATAGACACAAACACATTACTTCATCGCTACATATGCTGCAAACAGTTGTATTTGAAAAAATTAAAAAATATTATTAAAAATATGTTTTGTCTTTGTTTCGCTCACTTCCAAAACAAATGATCAAGAGCTTTATGACAGGATGCAGCGTCATACCATTTTGTTCACAGGGCAGCCAGAATCAACATAAAAATAAAGGTTCCTTGTTTGTTTTCAATAGTATGTTGGCTATTTATGATGTATATTGTATATATATAAATACATATACACTACTGTACGCTAAGCATATAGGGATACTCCCTTTTAAAAGAATTAAAATACTCCACATAATGTTGCTGAATGAAACCTAAAATCTGAGTGAAACAAAATAACTGTGTGTCCTTGGTTTAACTGCACATTTACAACATATTTGATTCTTTACTTCTTAACATTGACTTTCTGGGGGTTGGTCAACATCAACCTTTGTCTTTATGTTAACGTCAAAAAGTTGAAAAAAGTCTCTGCACACTTGAATATGTGACAGGAGCATCAGAGGAAAGCACAACTCTGATAAAACATGATAAAACTCCTACATACTGTATCACTTACTGCTAGAATATTTGTTTAATTTACCACGTTTTTCAGTGTGCAATACTTTATATGAACCAAAACACACTGGTATTCTTGGAGGGCTTTCATACCACAGTCTACGCACATCAGAGGCAGAACTGTATGAGGTACACAGAGAGCTCACATGTAGGTTACTTAAAGCAGCAGAGCACTTCCAATAAGAGTTCCCTCAATAACAGCAGCTAAACAGCAAAATGTGTACGAACCAACTGTCCTTTTCATCTCCTGTCCTCCTCTCCTGTGTCTGTTCTTCCTTCCAGAAGCACCATGCGACGAGTAGCTCAGGTGATGAGTAAAGTTGACAGGAGGAAACATGACAAGTTCTCCAACCAATTCAACTACGCTCTCAACTGACCTCCAGCCAGCTTCATATGCATTCAAATGACACAAGATGGACTGAGCTCTTCTGTCAGACTTACTAAACTTCTCACACTGAAAAAAAGACAAAACTTAAATTTATTAATGTGCACATACGCTATATAAAGAGATGATCATGATTGAAATATTTAAAACATTGAACACTACGATGCAGCTTTAATGATGTTATTTGTGTTTGTTCAAGAGAAGTTTGTTAAGTTGTGATCATTAATCAAATGTACACAGAGTACATCCTCCTGAATGATGTGCTCTACCTCTACTGATCATACATGTGCAGTGGGGGGGGGGGGGGTTTGGGGATGTGTTTTAATTTAACATAATGCAGATCAAAAAAAAAGTGATTTGGACTACAAGTAAACAATAAATCTTTCCTCTGCCTGCTGTCTGTGTCCTGTCCACTTTAATGAGCTTAACTCAACATAAAGACTGAATATAACTGATGTTATATTAGCTGCCAACATGTAATCTACTGATGACTGTAAAATGATTGAGACAGAATACCTACGAATCAAAGTTAGCTGCTCACCACAAGGGGGCAGACAGAAAAAGGAAGGTGAAAATTGAAGCAGCAGAGGTCTGTAGCTTGGATCATTTTCAAAGACTCTGAATCCTACATTTCCCATAATGCAATTTATTCAGTCTATAGTCTCCAAGCTGGGCTGACCCTGCCAACATCATCATGGGACATGGGAAACTGTGTGAATGGCAAAAATGTTCAGTGTCCCACGAGGGAAACACTCGAGCACAGAGTAGTGAACTAAAAGCGCACAGGCTAACACACACTGGGCTTCTCCATCTTACCCATTCATAAATCGGACCAGTGCCCATTGACCTCCAGCTGCTTTTAAGAGTCCTGAATTGCCTATGGGCTATCAAGAGTTGCCAGTGTTGGCTAACCTGCGTGTTGTTTCACTGTTGCAACCATTGACTGTATATAAAGATGGCCGACATGAGAGCTCCCCAAAAGTGAAGCCAAAACATCTCAATCACCCCCTGGTGGTTGGCGGCAGTATAGGTCATAAACCCCTCCTCCTCAATTATCGGGTAGGACATGGGCCAAACTAAGTACACCTTAAATAATTTTTGATGGTTTCTGTCATTTTAGGTAGTTCTTATCACGCTGGTGTATGTTCAAGTGTTCATTTTTCTGATCAGTTTGGTTTTAATTAGTTAATGCTATAAAAAAGGGGTGAGACGTCATGATTGACAGCTGAGCCCTGCTTGCGAATGGGTGGGCAGGTGTATGGGCGGGAACTCGATACCATGGCTCTGCTGCACGGCTGTTACTGCGCAGACTCTGGCTCTGAATGACGTCACCAGCGCGAGATGGCAATGCTCATATCCGGGATATTTTGGCTTCATTTTTGTACAGTGGAAGGAAGTGGAGACGCGTCATCCATCTTTATTTATGTCAACGGTTGGAACAAACCAACACAGACACGGAAGAACATTCAAAGTTCACACAGAGAGGCCACAGCTGACAGGACCTTCCTGCTGCGAGGAGATGCTGAGCTGCTGTGTTGTCCTATGCATCAGACCGTTCCACTGGAATGAATGCACAGGGCCAAGTTCTCACTGTTTCATTGTCATTATTTTAATATCAAAGGACAATATCATGTTGAGCTGAGGGTTCAGTACATTCAAGGGGTTTTATGGAAACTGTCAAGAAAGTCAATAAATAACAAATGAAAACAGTCACAGCTGGAGTTACACAGTACTGACAATAGATCAAGCCATTCCCTAGGTCAAATAAACATTCAATATTCATACAGACTTTTTTTATACAAAGAAATCAACTATTTGTCTATTACGTAGTGTCAAATCGCATTCGGAATATGGAGCTAGAACGTAGATTTATGTACAGTTTGTGGTAAATATTCACATTCTATCAAAATAATCCGCTGAAATTAAAGCCTTCAAATGTTGGTAGTAAAAAGGAGTGCAGAGCTGAACACTGACAGTCTGTCTGCTGTGCTGCAGTTCATTCACACACTCAAACATTTCAGTCTCTCCGGGCTCACAGTGTGTTTCTGAGTGTGTATCTTCCAGGTGTGTGTGTGTGTGTCTACAGGTGTGTGCTGTAGAAGGCGGGTGCAGCGTAGCTCTGTGTCCCCAGCATGAAGGGGGACAGGACATGGCTGGCGGTGAGGAAAGGCAGCTGGACCAGGCCGCCTGTAGGGGGGTGATGGTGGCCACCGTAGCCAGCATGCATGGCCAGGTGCCCGCTCATCGGAGGGGATGGACTGAGAGGGCTGAGGCCCCCCAGGCCTCCTGCTCCTCCCGTACCTCCTGCTCCTGCGCCTCCTGTTCCTCCTGCGCCGGTGGGGGCGGAGGTGTCGGCTCCGGGATTCTGCTTCTTCCACTTGGTCCGACGGTTCTGGAACCAGATCTTGACCTGGGTCTCAGTGAGGGAGAGCGACAGGGCCAGGTTGAGCCGCTCACACACCGATAGGTAGCGCGTGGACTTGAACTTGTTTTCCAGCGCCACCAGCTGCTCGTAGGTGAAGGCAGTCCGGGCCCTTCGGGGCTTCCCCGACTTGGAGTCCGAGCCAGAGCGCTTCCTCTTGGGCTTGCCCTGACCCCCATTGGTCTGGACATTGGTAATCTGGCCTGCAGGGCCTCCTCCGGGGCTCGTGGTGTCTCTGCCGGGGTCCTGGAGGCTGTGCTGGCCCAGATCTCTGTCTCCATTACTGGGCAGAGCAGAGCTGCTCTCCTCACTGCTGTAGGGCCCGTCTGGAGCCTCTGAGTCTGGGGTCCCAGATCTGTGGTAGTCATCCTCATCTGGACTTCTGTATACAAAGCCTTCCTCTGAAAATATGCACACAACAAAGACAATGTAAAAAAAATCCCACATCCGTTACATATTTAGAGTCTAATTGCAGGCTTTGATGTAAACACTCCGCAGTAATCAGATGTGTGTGTTGGGCTGCAGTTCCTCTAATGACCACTATGTGCTGGCTTCCACAAACTACCAAACAAACCACGTGAAATGACACTGGTGTCAAACAAATACACATTAAAGTGGAAATTGTCATAAGGCTTTGAAAAGAAAGAATTTGATAGATTCTGTCTTTGATATTGAAAAAGACAAATAAATATGACTGACATCAGCTTTAAAGAAAAGTGAGTTTTCCAGTAAATTAACCCACTATGGGGCCCCAAAAGTTAGCTGTGGGCCCCATGTGATGTCCTGTTGCCTTTTGTTACCCATCATTATATTTTTCCTCATCGACCAAACAACTGCTACCTTGATCCAGGTTTGTAGTGTGTCAGTTAGTTTGTGGTCATTTATGAAATCTGCACCATGTAAGCAAAATATCGACTGATACAATAAAGGCATTCGATCTGAATTTTGAAACAGGGCCCCTCTACAAGACAGGACCTCAAGACAAAATTTAAGTGCTGTCTTAAAGCCTTTATCTTTTTCATTTATATTGTGCTTTAGTGGTGTTAATTACCTAATATGTTTACAATTAATAAAACTGTGATCTGAGGACCTTGAGGGTGTCTGAGGCTCCTGAAGGGCCCCAGGTGTGAATGTGTTTGTTCCTCAGCTTTGTCTTTGTGTAATACAGTGTACGTTGTATTGCAACTAACTATAAAATAACACTAAAAACGGACAGAATGTGGTTGCCAGCACACACAATAAAAGAATAATAAGTGAAATTTGAAATGAACTTTGCAGTGTTGAAATGTGAACAATCAGCCACAATAAAAATCACTGAGGTCCGGACTCCCTTAATGTCTAATTACATCATTTAAATGCAAATCACTGAAAGTTTCAAAAGAGTGCCAGAGGAACTATTCACACAATTAGTCAAAGTGCTTGGTGAAAATATCAAAATATCATTGTGCATGAATTGTTATCACCCAAACATTCAGAGACCAATTGATATCTAGTTAAGAGGACAGATCTCCAATAACATTTTACTGTCCTCAGCACCAGGGCTGGATGAACCCACCAGAGGGCCTCAGGGCAAAAACAAATGGTGAGTCACTTCTGAACTAAACACAACTAATAATTTAAAAAAGAACACAAACATATCACAGTTGCAGTACAAGTGCAACATTAAAAGTAAATCTGTGACTCCAATAAATAAATACTTTATGAGATAAAATTTGAAATGTATAAATCTTTCTGGTTTAGTTGACCAGTTGACACAATTGAAATGTATTATTGACATTTATTTATTGACATTTATTTTGAATTGAAAAAAAAAGTTCAGTTTTGTAAAACAACACTGAAACCACACAGGCCATTATGCCTTTGCTCACAAGTAAAACGTAAACATTTTATCAGAAAGGTTAGGGCTGATACTGAAATTAAAAAAAAATGTTTGTCAAAAACTAGACAAATAATTTAAAGCTTGCATATTATTTAAGTCTGTAGTTTACATTAGTGTCTGATTGGCTCACAAGTCCTTCAGATGAAGAAAAAAAACTGCGTTTATTGTTGGGCCCAAACATGTCATTATTAAAACATTAAGATTCAAGATTGTAAAATAAAACTGGGGATATACGTAGTTCCCTATTCTATTCTATTCAAAAAACAAAAAACAAAAAGATTATGTAAACTAATAAATAAATAATCATGTCACAAAAAAAACCTTTTCACATGCAGGTGGAGTGTGGAGGATGAGTTCAGGAGTCTCACAGCCTGAGGAGAGTCTGGTGGTACGGCAGCAGATACTCCTCTGTCTCTTGTTAGACGACAGCAGGGTGAACAGGCTGTGGCTGGGTGGGTGTTGTCTTTTAGTATCTTTTGGGCTCTGCACTCACCTCACTGATATCACTGATGCTCACCAGTTAATGGTAATTAGAATATTTATGAATGTATGTGTACAGAAATGCCTGGCAAACATACTAAATTAATTTGATTTTTTTTTAAATATTTACAATTATTGTTTTAATGTTTAATGCTTAGAATATACCACAAATATATTTATCCTGTATGTAACTTCGAGCAATGGTGTAGAGATGAAAAATTGACTTTTAAATGTTAAATGTCTCAATATTCTGTGCTCTGTACAGTTATTTATTATAGAAGCATTTGTGAGACAAGATTCACTTTTGTCATTCAGGTACAAACTGGTTGTATATTGGATAATAGGTAAACTTCAATATTGTTGTTTTTTTGTTGTTTTTTTGTAGTGAAGTACTATAATTAGGCCACTTGAAGTCAGACAAATAGTGAAATTAAATGAGAGATTTAAGGAGAAAAACACATGAAGAGTAAATAGAATGTGTGTGTGATCAGATGTTATTATTTAACAGCATTATAATATGAGATGGATCACTAATGGGTTTGAATGGGGCTGACTCACAGTGCACACTGCTGGTTGAAACAGATATTCACCAATCAATAATATCGATCACACACACACACACACAGACACACACCGTGGCCAATTACCTCGTCCTTTTTTGTCCTTTTTTTAAGTTAAGTTTCAATTAAAGACGACGTGTTTTTATTTTTTGTCTTTGGCAGAGCTGACTGATGTTTATTTTTATTTATTTATTCTACACTTCCTGCAGCTCCAGCTCCCCATTTTCGATTTCTGCCGCTGAGACAAACTTCGATTTAGGTTATGAATGCCGTCACTCCAATGAGAGGCTTACTTCTCTGTCGGCCTTTTCCACCATCTAGGCTGCACCAAGATTGCTCCTATCTGTTGGTCTTACAGCTTTCGGTCTGACACATGAGCTCGTCTCACGATTTCGACAATTCGGAAAACAGAAGTTTAGTAGAATAGTAGAAGTAGAATACTCACGCAGGAACATGGAACACACATGGAAATAATGGATTAGTAAAAGTCACACCAAATAAAAATAAAACACACACAAAAAATCATATAGATATTAAAAATAAAAATAGCCAGGCAAAATAAAATCCACGTCATTTTCACTGAAATGCGGTGTAGGTGGTTACACGCTGCCTCCAAATGATCACAAAGACATAAAAATTGACATTAAAAATAAATTGCGATTTAGTGAGACGAAAATGATATCGCCGAAAAAAGCCTGAAAAAAAGCAGTGAGATCAGCAAATGTAAAAACATTTGAACAGAGTGATAAAACGGGGGCACTGGAGGGGTAAGTGCCGCGAAAATAAACTAAAGTGAAATGAAAAGAAAGAAAATCGCCTGAGATGAAGTGGGAGCCCGCCATGGGTTTAAAGGTCATTCCATGTGAACTCACTCTGGTATTCCTCCGCACCGTAGCAGCCTTTACTGGACTCCAAGCTGGGCTCGCGCTCCCCAGTCCCGCCTCTCCGGTTCTCCGCTCCGTACGCGCTCAGCTCGCGCTCACCTCGGTGGCTCGCGTGCTGCTGCTGCTGGAGGCGCCGGCTGCTCGTGAACTTGTTGGGGTCCAGGATGTCCAGTACGGAGAAAGAAGTAGTCCGGTGGCCGGTAGGGCCCTGGCAAAAAAGGAGTCGGAATTATTCATTTACAGTAGCCTATTTTATTGATTTATTTTAATTACAGTTAGTAATTTAATTTCGTTTGGTTTCGTTTGAGCTTCTTGTATTTCTTCTTCTGCATGGACAATTTGATACAATTTGAGTTAGTTTCACTCATTTTAATTGTTATAAATTAATTTAGCCTATAAAGAATAGGCCTATTATCCTTAATTTATAACACTTGTCACAATTATTTCCAACCATCAAAAGATATAGCCCGTAGGCCTGTAAAAAAATAATAATAAAATAAATAAATAAATAAATAAATAAATAAATAAATAAATAAATAAATAAATAATAATAATAATAAGAAGAAGAAGATGAAGACTAGAATACAACAATTACATTAGGTATTGGACGTAATTATTAACTGAAAGCAGACAAACATAGTGATGAACACACTTCACAGCCAATAAACGGGCGGTAAACTGTAAAGTAAACACCCACAACATGAACACAAATCAACTAGATTTCCTTCCTATATGTCGCGGTCAATAGGGTATCGGAAGACAAATCAATACCATTTTTATTGATACAGGTGGAAAGAAAAGCAGACATACAGACAAAAGGCTCTAACTCGTGTTTTTGTTATTTCGAACTGTAGAAAAAAAACATGAGCATTTTCAGAGTTAAATGAAAGCATTAGTCTAATTTATGATTTCCATAAAACCCCCAATATATGACTTACATTAGTTTGGCCCTGAGCATGTTTAGCCTACTATGATATAGATATGCGCACTGAATTTATATCCTTAAGATTTATGCCAAGCCAAAAAGGTTACCAACTGTGTTAAGCAGATAAAAGGTGGCGCAGTGGCTTACCCCTGAACATGACAGGATTAGGATCATTCATTTATTAATGAGACCCGTCTGGATGATGTCGACGTGAATAACCCTGCATTAATAATATTATGATTCTTGCTTTAAATAGACTAATCCGGCGGAGCATTCGAGCAGCACCCAGGGGCCTATTAACATCTGATGATAAGAATAATCACACAATACCATGATCAGAGCTGTGATTAAGAGGTATAATCCTTTATTTAAGATAGGGGAGAGGTCCTAATAAACATGGGTTGTAATCTACGACAATGAAATTTAATCTTTTGTGAAGGATATAAATACGAGGGATTTCGCGGGGCCTATTTTGTTAGCGTTTTTAAACTAAAATTTTGTGGGACTTTTGTTAAGCTGAAAATTATTTAATTTAAAACAAATAGAAAGATTATGTTGTTTACATGCTGCAATTCATATGCCTATTAAATCACATTTTAATAATTTTGAAATTGCAAAATTCCCATGTTTTCATTCGTTGTTTTTTTTTTAAATCGATTTGAGCGCAGTAGAATACTAGTGTGCAGAAAGCGATCTAATTCCCTCCGAGCTTTTATGGGAACGCATTTGACTGTAGCCTATCTGCTTTATTGGTTTTGTTTCTCATCACATTACCGCAACAAATTGGCTGTTAATTTGATCTTAATTAAGGCCTCATCTGCCGGCTCGACAGCCACACAGCACAGGTCCACAAGATGTTTTTACATGACAAAACTAAACTGCCATCATCAGAAAATCAAAACAAACAAATAATCCTAATCATCGCATTCTTACAATTTCAGTCATTTTTTCTCAGTCACAGTAGGGCCTTTTTTTAAAGTTAATTTACGCACTCTGGTAACTTGACGTTGCAATGTTTCGCCTACTTTGCTGGCAGCCAACTTTTCATGTCAACTCTTTCTATAAGCCTATAGCATATTTATATTTTCATGCATATTTAAGACTACTTGTTCCTTTCCTTTTGTGTCATGTCAACTGATGTATTTTCATTTCGTTATCTTACTGTGGTAACCGAGCTACTATCTGCTGCTGCAACTACACACTTTCGCCAGAGACACTCCATGAAGTTTGGTCCCATCTGTACCTGCTGTGGCGGGGCTAACACCGGGTTCGTCGGCGGCGGTTCCGAGGGGTTCTCCACGACCTGGGCTTCCCTGCCTCCGCCCACCGCGTTGGAGATGAGCCTCTTCTCCCCGGCGGCACCTCCGTCCAGCATGTCTCCGCTGTCCGGGCCCACCACGGTTTGGACTCCGTCCCCGCCGGGAGCTGGTAATGGTCTGTCCCGACTCATCACGGGCTGAACTGCGTCCGCAACGGGCCCCGGTGCTGCCCTGTCCCGGTTCATCACTTTACTCTCCCTTTCCCATAGGCTACAGCCTGTTATGAATCCGGATTAAAATGCAGGAACGATGTTAAATCAAATAGATTCGGACCAAACCGTTTTAAAGGGACTGTATAACATTCATGCCAAAATAGGCTGATAACTTCACACCACAGGCCGGTTCATGAGTCCCGTCAACATCCAGTCGGAGATGATGCTTTCAGTCTGTTTTCCATAGGTAGGTAAGAGTTTAACGGCTTTAACTGGACTACTGAGGTCCAGTCAAACTTGAAACTTCTTCTCTCTGTCGTCTTCTCCCCGGCTGTCTTCAATTCATCCTCCGCATCCACCGCGGCAACGAAACGTCTCCGGTGATCTAATCTGTCTTGTGCCGCGCCGTTATCCCGTGTTGGCACACACATAAACAGCGCTCGCCGTCCCGACCTCCAGCCTCGCGCGCTCTGTCTGGTCACCGGTGGGCGCGCGCTCCGGAAGCCCTGACAGGAGTTGAAGGCGGGACGGACGCTGATCTATCTCTGCAATAGTTAAAACTCTCTCTCTCTCTCTCTCTCTCTCTCTCTCTCTCTCTCTCTCTCTCTCTCTCTCT
>JBBPCS010001988.1:0-14177 GCA_037974645.1 Hollardia meadi
AACTTAAGTTCCCCTGACACAAAGTGAAACTTGGTTGGCAAACTATAGCCAACATAGCTAGACAGAAACCGACGCAAAAACACTTATTACGAGTACCGATGAGCAAGCTTGATAACATCACCTCCAGAACTGGACAACTTTACTAGCACAGCCAAACAAGAAGCAAACACAACAACACATAGCAAGCCAGCTTAGCCTACGATAATAAGTTATTCCTTACTAGTCTAGCAACAAGAGGGTGAGCTCGGCGTCCGTCTTGCATCCCTTCGTGTCTTTTAGCTCTCTCCAATGACTAAAAGCCAGACCGAGATTTACTCTTGCTCGTCACTCTCTCTTTTTCTCTCCCTCGCTTCCTCCGACAAAGTTTTCTTCTGTCTCTTTGTCGCCTCTGCCATGACGAACATAGTGAGCTAGCTTTGTAGGTTGTATTTAGTCCCTTAATTATTCATAGGTGTGTTTTGGCCCTAACATGAATCTCCCAAGACCAACACGCCCATGTTATGCTACTTGCTTGTAGACAACATGGGCGCTGGGTGTGAAAACTGGGTTGGATGAAAACTAGGAATTACACTTTCTGCTTTGTGTGCCGCCCTGTGCATTTGTCCATATGTTTTATTAGAACATACTTACACTTTTCACTTCCACATAGGTGCGAGGGTTTTTGTGACATGCATTTCAGTGCGACAGGCGGACAGTGATTGTAGGTTGTGAAGGCTGCACAGGATACACGGCTTCTGTCCTCCAGATTTGGACAACAGAGCTGAATCTGTTAAAAAAAAAAAAAAAAAAAAATGTGTAAAACAGAGGATCCAGCTCCTAAACTGGGACACTGCTCACCCCGTTGTTAGGTCATCATCACCTGAGGTCAGATGATGCTCATGTTTCATTCAGTGAGTCAACACAAATCTTCTTTTGGCTTGTTTACATTGCATGATAATTTAGCAGGGCAGCAAAATCGTCCAGAGTCATAGTACTTTTGTCTTCATTCACATCAGCAAACCAGGTCTGAAATATTTCACTGTTTTACAAACTGGGCTTCGAGAATTACATTTCTCCACTGCCTTTTGTTTTCTCCCACTGTCGATCAGTGTTATTTTTTTTGTTGTTGGACCCCTTCAAATCTACAGTATCAGTTAAATAGACTGAAGATGATATTGATTTTCCCAAACTTAGTACGACACAATAGGCACTCTCACCAGCCAGTTTCCACATTTTGCTGAATTAGCTTATATATCACAGACCTATTTTGCAAAGATCTCACTTCTGGAAGATCTTCTACAGACATTACCACCTGTATCTTTGTGTGATACTGTACTGATGCTAGTATTGATCCAAAGACCCCTGAGAGCGAAATAAGCTGCAGGCTGCACAGGTTTCAGATTAAAGGCGCACTTTATTTTGACAGATATTTCAGAAATTGATTTTGTTTGTATGCCATTCCCACATTTCTCCACTTTCCTATCCAACCCGCAATGTGCACACACTTGCTATGGTAGCCTGGGCAACAGGAAGAGATCTGTTTTCATTACCAGCAATTTCTGCCTTGTCAGATGGCATTTAAGTGTACAGACTGGTCAGGACAGATGGGGAGAGACAGGAAAGATGAGCTGCATTGGTCTCTTACAGTCATTTTATGTGACGCTGAAGAAAAACATAAAAAGACAGATGCTGAAATTGGAAACAATGCATAGGTAACAGTAGCCCTGGAGGTTGTGATGATGGCATAGGGGATAGAGGAGGGCAGAGACAGGAGAAGAGAAAGATGTAGAACACAACAGGATCAATACAGGGGAGGTTTGGTAAGATTAGGCTCTGAGGGAGCCACCTTTCATATTTCACGCTATTCTTTTGGCTGCGTATTTAGCAGCATGATGCAGAGATGCAGGCGTGTATTCACATGTCCTTTGTTTTCAGAGTTGTTTTTTCTTTTTTTATTCAATTTCTCTATGTAAAATCAAAGAGCTCAGTCAAAGAAAGAGACTGATTACATTCCCTGCAGGAAGGTGCCACACTGCCTGATTTTGTGTGAAGTGCACAACAAACAGACACACACACAGGTCATGGATGTGTCATAGTGACCTATAGACCTGACCTCACACCCTGCGCGCTACTGAAAGGCTGCCGCCCAGAGACATCCCCACCGCAGCAAAATAAAAATAAGAAGAAGAAAAAAGAGGCACACGCAGGGTCTCTGCTGATACCACCACATACTTCTAGTGAGAAGTGATGATCGAGAGGTGATGCTGACGCTTTGGCTCTGCACAACCATATTGTGACATAACTCTAATGTATCCAGACTTATAGTGATTGGGCTTGCAGATTTGCATATTATAGAAGAGTGGACTATTGACCCTGGCGGAGGTGTGCGCTCTCTGAGTGTCCTTCTAGTTTTTGTTATATTTTTTTCTATTTTGTCCTACATAGTACAGTTACACAGTGCATACTTAGGCTATAGTGAGCTTACATTGAAATTAGACATTTTTGATGGTTATGATGGTGATGTGGCCCCAGTTAATATTCCATTTGAGTGTATTGCTAAAGGATGAGTCTATGATGTTCTGCTGAGATATCTTTTGGTGATTAGGGTTGGACAGTCAAGGATGAGTTTCTGGGTTTTGGATGTATTGAGCTGGAGATTGTATTGTTGCCAAGTGAGTACTTGGACTACCTGCTGCCACTAACTGTGTGTGTGTGTGTGTGTGTGTGTGTGTGTGTGTGTGTGTGTGTGTGTGTGTTTGTTAGACTGGATAAGAGGCTCATTATTTATCATATATTGGAGTGATTTTTAACAAAAATCACTTTTCTTTCTAGTAAAATCAGACATGATGGAGAAGGCAGAGGAGAAGAAGGAGGAGAAGCTGGAGGACAATGTGAAGAAGGTGGACCTGTTTGACCCCCTGGATAAGGCTGAGCAGAAGAGTGTGAAGGTTGAATTCACAAGCTGTGAGACTCCAGTCAAGGTGGAGAAAGAGAAGGAGAAGGAAAAACAGAATGAGCCACATAAGGAGAAAGAAAAAGAGGAGGAAAAGTTCAAAGAGAAGGAAAAAGAGGCAGAAAAAATTAAAGAGGAGAAAGAGATGGACAAAGTGAAGGAGAAAGAGAAACAGACAGAAAAGGTGGAAGAACAAAAGGAGACAGAAAAGGGTAAAGAGAAAGAGATGGAGAAAGTGGAGTCAATGCAGCCGAAAGTAGAAGAAGAGGATAAAATGAACAAGGTAGAAGAATCAGCAGAAATGGTGAAGACAGAGAAAGTGGAGGTGACAGAGAAAGTAGAGAGCAAAGTGGAGAAAACAGAGAATTTGGAAAACGTGGACAAACATGAAAAGTCCAAAGTGGAAGAAAAGGCTGAAAACATAAGCATTGAGAAGCTTGAGAAAACAGAGGTGAAGGATGGCAAAGAGCAGCACATGGAAGTGGAGAAGACCCCAGAGAAACAGCCAACACCTGCCAAGCTTGATACTGACAAGGCTGACACAGAGACAATGTCGCCAGCAGAGGTGGGAGACACCAAGAAAGAGGAGGCTGACACAGACAAAGGCAAGACGGAGAAAGAGGACGAGGTGGCAAAACTTTCTGAGACGCCAGCGGAAAAACCAGCGCAGAAGAGCGAAAAGGAAGAGAAGAAGGCCGACAAAAAGGTTGTGGAGAAGAAGGATGACAAGAAGGACCAGGCTGCAAAGGCAGACGGTGGGGACAAGGCCAAAAAAGCGAAACCTGCAACTAATGGAAGCAGCGCCATACCGAGCAAAGAGCTGGGAAGTGCAGACAAGAAGACCAAGGTAGGATCTATTATTAGCTATGTGACCTTCCTTCTTACACACTGACATACTGATGAGATCCATCAAATCTACACTGAAAACAAACATGGGTCTGACTATTTCATGAGAATCACTATGTTTGTAATGTAAGACATCACATACAGACTCATATCCGACATGAAAATCAAGGTAAGTTTAAGGTTATTATCATGATAATTACTAACTGCAGGTACGGACCGGTGTGAGCTTCCATAGACCTCACACAGCTCTTGTTCCTGTACACCATGTTTGACTTTTCAAGTGTCTTGCCTTCATGAGGGTGCTGCCTGAGGTTATTTTCTATTATTTTATATACAGTGTGGTCCATCAATTACCCATGTGACTTTATAAGAGAAATAAAAATTAGTAGTCGGCAAGATATTATAAAATAACAAGTCAGATATGTTGTTATCGGATCTTAGAAACCATTTGTTTGTGTGCATATACAGCAGGTTTAAACCTGTTTTTCTAAATGTATTTAAAACTACTGAACATATACACTGATCAGCCACAACATTAAAACCACTGAGAGATGAAGAGAATGACATTGATCATGGCTACAGTACAATGTTCTAGTGGGAAACCCTGGGTCCTGGTATTCAATGTGGATGTTCTTTGACCCATAAAACCCACCCAAACATTTTTTCAGACAAAGTAAACCCCCTCGTGGCAACAGCACTCCCCGATGGCATCTGTGGATGGGCACGTCCCAAGTAGCTCAATCAGATTTGGATCTGGGGCATTTTGAGCCTTAAGCTCTTTGTCACGTTCCTCGGGCTGTTCCTGAGCAGTTTTTGGTGTCTGGCAGCACGCAGTGTCCTGCTGGGGGACCAATGTGATCAGGGTTTGCCGGTGCCATGGGGGGTGTGCTTGATCTGCAAGGATGTTTGGGGGGATGGTTTGTGTCGATTGGCATCTACATGAATGTCAGGATCCAGGGTTTCCCAGTAGAATATTGCACTGTAGTGAGATGGACAATGTTATTCATTTCAACTGTCAGTGGTTTTAATGTTGTGGCTGATCCGTGTGTGATGATATATTATTGCAACTATGCTGTTATCAAGCATTCATTAACTTTTAGTACAGCACTAATGGATGCTTCATATGAGGCATTATAGATGGCAAAGACATTAAGAAACACTTAAAAACATCTTAAATCTGCTTATAACTACTTTTTAGTGTTTTACTGTCTATTAGAAACCTTTTACTTATTGTTTATACGGTGCTTCCAAATGTTAAATGGGCAGTTTAAAAAAGGGTCACAAAAAAAAACATATTACTAATTGAAACTCACACAGCTCAGCTATGTCAAAGGGGCCTTTAGTCCACACACCCACAGTAGAGGGGATCTAAAGACAGAGGGCAGATTGTGAAAGTCCACTGAGTCATTGTGATATGTGATTCTTGGCTACATAAATGAAATTGACTTTCATCTTCTGCCTTTAGAGACCTGTAGAAACAGACAATGAGGCATTGTGGTTTAACAAGCAGATCAGACTAAGTCTTGGTGGTATTTACTGACCATTAAGAGCTAGCTTAACATTAGCCCAAATTGAATTTGTTTTGTTGTACTGAAGAATGGCTAGTTAACTTTGTTGGCCTATTAGGACTTAATATTGTGAAGTGATTCTTGACCCAGACCGTCAGACTGCTGAATCATGTCGAGCCAGCAGCACACTCCTCAGTTAGCATGAACATGCACATACTAATCTAATCTTCGGCTAAATTATGCAAGTGTAACATTGTGATTGGCTCCAGTGCAAATTAGATTTTTTTATTTATTGATTGATTTTTTTTACCAGCTGCATCAGTTGCACAATTTACACCAGTGTCTTTGACATCTTGTCAGTTCTTACAGTCTGGTGCTAAAGAAACAATATTTCATTTTGTGGTTAAAAAAGAGGGACTTTTGTTTTTGTATTTATGGTAATTTACATTTTCCTTGTAAAGTCACATGACTAACTGATGGGCTCAGATGCCACCCTGATGGAGGGAATATAGCTTTGGGGAATAATGATATATTGGCGAAGAGTTGTGTGACATGTTAAATGCTGAGGGTGAGTTTCAGAGAGCCATTCATCACGCCTGCTGCTAAAGCTTCTGCTGCTGCTTTCTTTATGCCTACTGTGTACATGTAGTACATTTTTTTCAGAGCCATTTAACCTTGTATTAACGTTGAGACATCAGACCCAATTATTATTATTATTATTATTATTATTATTATTAATAATATTTTTTTTTACTTTATATGATTTATGATTATAATGCTGCTTGTGCTGCTTGACCTGCCCTGCTGTTATCATTTCCTCATTTTTTTCTTTCCCTTTGCTCTCCCTCCTTATTTTGCCCTCCACCGCTCCTGTATGCCTCGGCCCCGCATCGCAGCCTGCCGCCAGGGCAACCAAACTGACGGCTGCTGCCAAAACACGGCCGAGTAGCGCAGCTGCTGGTGGTACAGCCCCTACTAAGCGCCCCACACCCTCCAACACCACTTCCACCTCAGACAAAAAACCAACCACTGCCAAGGCACCACCCACAGCAGCTGCAGGTCCAAAGCGGCTCGCCACTACGTCCACCAGTCGCCTTGCATCCTCAGCCACCACCGCTACAAGTGATCTCAAACCCAAGGTAAGTTTCTGCTGTTGTACGGAAGTTATATGGAAAAACCCACCTGAATCCACAAAATATTTCATCAAATCTTCAGCAAAATAAAAAAGGGAAAATTCTCCTTCAGGGTGCTGTCCATACTTTTTCTCCCTCAGCTTCAAACAGAGGAGATATGGTTGACTTTCATCACACTGCACATGGACATTTAAGAGAAGTCTGACCAAATTGTAGACTTGTTTAATAGGTCAGAGTGCAAACACTGTTAAATGTGTGGCTCTAAGTAATTTAGGGCTCACAAAAATCTGTTTTCCCCTTTAGTCAGTGAATGTGACCATCTGGCCTCAGCGCCTTTTAGCATGCACAGACTCACAGTAATGTATTCCAACACTCTGGTGAATCTCGGTCCAAGGGTACAGCTGCATATGAATTCCGACTTCAGAAACATACAGTAAAGTGCATAATCTTTAATGAACTAACACCCAACAGTGTTGCTTCTGCTATTTTATAAAAACATGCTGATAGTACTCAACTCATACGGAAACACTTTCTGATAAAGCATCCTGTACTGGTTTAAGTTGTAACTAATGGTTTATATTTATGAATATATCATTTATTTACACCTTATAGAGCAGTTATAAGCTATTATATAATAACACATTTTGTGTTTTGTGTTTCAAGCAATATAAACCACTCCCTGATGATGATGATGTCACTGTCAATGGATTAAGATCATTTAAAGTGGCTTCAGGTCTTGTCTGATACCCTCCTCTAAACCTGGACATTTGTCTTAAGTTCATTAAATGTAATTGAGTTCATGCTCTGTGCACCCTCTTCCGGTGGCCCCCTTAACTGCATCAGTGTGACACAACAACCGATTAATTAACTGCCTTTATTTAGCCTCTCAGCGCCCAGGGGTGCAGGGTGACTCAGTGCAGCGAGGCCAGCTTGTTGCACGTTGGCTCAGCTGTATGTGGAGCGTGGCATCATCCAGAGGGTTATGTGGGGAAAATATGCTGCTGAATGAAATGTGCCTTGGATTCAATGGGGCAAAATCTTTGACCTGAATATTTTCAGTGAAGTCAGTGAACATTTGCCTGAACTGTTGACAGCAGCCAGACGCACACAAGTTGTTTTTTTGACCCACTTTAGTGCAAAGAGCATTTGATTTGTTGATGATCTTTTTCTTTTGATTTGTAGCATCTATTGCTGATGGACCATGTTTGCCTTCATTCCTCAGTCCTCCCTCTTTCCCCTCGCCTGACATCTCCTGTGTTTTGATTTTTCTCCCTCTCCTCAGACACCTGCCGAGAAGCGCCCCCTTGTGCCAAAGGCCAGCACTGCCCCCTCAAATCAAACAGCCTCCAGAGCTGCCACCAAAAATGGAACTGCTACCACAGCAGCCAGTAAAACCGCTACATCAGTGCGCACAGCGGCGTCTACTCGCACCAGTACTACCACTGCAGGCAAAAAGCCTCTGGGTACGGCACACATGCTCGCTCACAGATGTACTTGTACACACAGGTTCTTAATGATCAGTATTTTTATGTAGCAAAATATGTGTATTTAGTGCATTTTCTGTAGTATTACAGTAGTGATGCTGCAAATTATTGAGCATTTATGTCTCTGAGCTTTTATTGACATTTTGTCCCTTGCACCAACTACACACTCACCATCTGTGTTTCAGCCTCCAAGACAGACAGCAAACCAGGAGAGGAGAAGAAGCCCGGCGCTCTGAGGACTTCTGCAGGTATTACAGCACTCCCTTCACTTGTTACAACATTCAGAAACAGGAGACACTCGAAAGAAACCCTCTGCCTGTCGTTTGTCATTCAAGCACATAGGAAAAGTCAAATTACAATATAGCCAAATGAAAATTTTATAAGAAAAACAAAACAAAACAAGTGACACATACTGTATATCAATACACATGATAAAACGTCCCAGAAGTTGGGCGAGCATTCCTATGGAAATCCAATTTTCATGATGAAATGTTGCAAAATAACAAAAACTATAAAATAATCATCCAATGAAATGTAGTCATTGTATTACATCAGACAAAAGTCCTAAACTGGATAGTTTCTGTGAAGTTTTAATTACAGTTTGCCCTGAAATATCAAATATTAATTTGGACAAAGGGCAAATATGATCACAACATGATACGACACTACTGAAAGTCTAACTGATCATTTTGAGTTATTGCGCAGTGTTATGTGGATATAGTTTATTTTTCAGATTTTACAGACAGATTGTACAACGATCTCAGTAGTGGCTAGTTTTTAATTTAACAGAATCCTAAATGGTGTCATTATTTCCTGCTCTCTGTAGATATTTTGGTCCTCTGTCTTCTTCCTCTTCTGTAATCCTTTTCTCAGTTTGCCTCCCCTCTCTCTCTCCTGCATCGTTACAGCTTCACTCCTCCTATCGACAGATTAGCTTACATTATGGCAACAGGAGAGCTGTCAGCACGATCATGACGGTGTTACACACACTGTCCAACCATGACAATGCTGGGCAAGCTCATACAGAGTGACTGTATTGCTGAAAGGCCCTGGAGAGTTAAAAACCTTCACCACAGCAGTCTATGGATTACTGTCCCCTTGCTGTCGACGGGAGTTTGCAACTCCTGCTGATACAGCCTCTGGTCGTCTAATCCGCCCGGGTTCATACGGCAAGTCAAATGACTCTTTAGAAACATGGAGTCGAGCGCGAGGATTTCCTCAATTAAACATGTCTTAACAGGAGCTGGAGATATAGCAAAGGCTCTCAGGGAGGATTGAAGGGAGGACACATGGCTCAGCATGCCTCAGCACTGTGAAAAAAAGAGCTGACATATAGCAAAACGCATGTGAATTAACAGATTTGAATCGGTGCAAATGTTGGCCTGCCTCAGTGGCTTAGCACGCTTACTGTAAGCGAAGGAGGCTGAAATGTTTTCACTCAAACCAGTTGGAGATAAAACTGTAAGCAGTTTGTTTGCACCAGGTGGAGCTGGTGGGGTGCAACAGAACTTGCCTCTAAGAAGGTGGGAGGAAGGAATGACTTTGAGTGAACCATCACCAATTTAAAATTCTAATATTTATTTGCACTAGATGGTGTTATTTTTGTTTATTTATCATATTTGTGTCCACTTACAAAACAAGCAACATGGGCCTCATCATTTCTGTAAGGAATTCATGGACATTTTATTATGCCATGGCTGGAGGCATTATGTTTTTGTCATAACTCAAGAATTCATACACTGACAAAATTTTACATAAACTGTGCTGATCGTATAGATCTGTGCTGCTGGGTCGAACATGTGTGTGAATAATCCTTGTTTTAGTATTTGTAGCTTCTTTGCAAAATCCATATTTGAAGCATTGAAGTCCACCACAAGCTCATTGATTTTGCTGATATTGAGCTTCCGGTTGCACCACGTGACCAAGCTCTCCATCAGTCACTACATATATTACATGAGTCTGGACAGACATGGATTTCAACTGCAATTTCATTGGTGCACAGAGGCATACAACCGCAAGGTGGTAATTCTAGTTGTTTTCTGTTGATTTTGCTGCAGTGACATTGTTGGCTGAATTCTGGTGAGGGTTTTCTGAATAAAGGGTAGTTCTTGAAAGAGAAAACCCCTCACTTGTTCAAACTTACTTTAGTCAACTACACAACGTGCCCACAACTCAGTAACATCAGTCAGTCTGGTTCACTGAGATATTTCCATTGTTTTGTTTTTTTAAACATACAGCAAGTCAAAGCTGTCAGTGATATCACAAAGCTGATGGTTCAGCATCAGAATATGTGTGGATAAAAGACGTCATTCCCCCTATGCATGGTTGTCTTTCTTCTCGTCTCTTTCTGGCCTGTTTCAGGCTCAGTTTTACTTTAGTTTCTTTTTGTGTTTACTTTCCTGGGACTCGCATCATTTATCTGTCAGGTTTGACAGTAAATGACAGACAGGGTCCTGTGTGTCCTTTGGTCTTCTGTTTGCATGTGTGAGAGAAAGAGGGGGACTCTAAATACATCATGCACTTAAATAAAATCATATCTAATCCGAAGCGTGTCGCCACTGGATGCCATTTGTATGATGTTTCTAAAAAGTTGGAAGAAAATTTCAATGTAGCCTATGTACTTTCATATCGTGGTTTAGTCTACATAGTCTGTGTAGTAGTGAGTGACATCATTCAAATAATGGATATCTAGATTTCCAGTGAAAAAACTATAAAACTCTGAATAACTCTCCCCTCCGCAGACTCTACCAAGCCCAAGACCACCACCACCACCACCCGGAGCTCTGCTTCCACCATTGCTGCATCTCGCACTCGAACCACAGCAGCCAAACCGGCCACACCATCCTCCACCACTGGCACAGTACCAGAGAAGGAGCCCCGCGCTGCCCGGGCCACTTCCTCAACCACCACCTCTAAGACCACAGCTCGGCCAGGCACAGCACCGGCCCCCGACATCCGGAACGCCCGCTCTAAGATCGGCTCTACAGACAACATGAAGTACCAGCCTGGAGGAGGGAAGGTCGGTCCTACTTTCATTCCTCTAAACAGCTGTTTCGCTCTTGGTCGAATGTTTTTGCTGACACAGGCCGCCCCTCAACTAACCGGCAATCTGGCTGTGATTAACATGTGACACTGGTTTACTATGGTTCCTCACTTAACTCACTTACTGTATTTCTGAAGTTACTCATACCATTTTCCCTACAGTCTAAAAATAACCAGCTATCGGCTTGTGCTCAAAGTTCCTAGTACATTCACCTCTTCAGCTGTGATAGAATACAGTCCATACATTTCTGCATCTCTTTCTCCCTGTCCTTGGCTCTGTCAATTTCCTCGGTCACACCTTCCTTTATTCTTACATCTCTCACTCAACCCTCTGCACGATCATTTACCATTTACCATCATTACCATTTTACCCGTTCTCCGAGCTCAGAACATTTGCTATGCTATTGTAAGGATCATTTTGGTTTGTTTAAATTTAGTTCTTATTTAGCAGCGTACTCACCAAAGTAACTGCTGAGTTTGCAGAAATGCAGCCACTTTACTACAATGTGCACACCCAGTTGCATAGGAAAACTCTGTTTTGGCAGATATGGTAAATATGGTAGGTCAAAGCTGAGCCAAGAAGTCGGTCTCTGATCTGTAATTGATTTTTGAGTAAATATTTTCCATTTGCCCAACAATGTAGTGGGGCCCAGAGCCGAAATTTGTTATGTACCCCGTCACATTCAAGGTACACAACAGATTACATATGGCAGCCATATTATACACCCAGAGACCGACCTGTACTGTGTAACAAACTATCAGTTGTGATCCTAAATACGTTTGCAGTTTATCAAATTACCAACCCCTCTGACATACACTAAACAATGAACTTCCGGGGGCTGTGGCCTGCTTTGCTCAAGTGGAACTCAAGCTTTGCCTTTTTAGTGATGTCACTGCATTTTGTAGACCCAGGTTGCCATAAACCACACCTTCAAGTCCTCGCCTTTTATGAAATCTTCTCTTCTCACCCAACCTCTTCCTCTCTATCTTTCTCCTCCTTATTTCCCCTGTCCATCTCCCTCATGTTCTCCTGCTCATCTTTACCTTTTTGTGTCCCTGACTTCTCTTATCCCTCCCCTTCCTCGCTATAATATTCCCTCCTCTCTATCTTCTTTTTTCTCTCCTTCATCTAACCCTCTACTTTCTGTCCTGCCTTATTCTCTTCCTTCTCCCCCATCTCGTTCCCATTTTTCTCTGTCTACATTTCTTTTGCACTTCCTGTTCCTGTGTGTTGTTATGAGGTGTTTTGTTTACCCGGGGTGGGGGGCTTGTCTCTCCAGGTGTCATCTGCATCTCAGAGCAGGGCCCTCGCCTCCAAAGAAACAAGCCAGGGCAAAGTGAGTTCCCTCTCCATCCTCCCCACCATCATCACATCCTCTCTTTTCTGTTTGTACATGTGTTTGCTCTCATACCTCTCATAGTTTTTATTGGTTTTTAATAAACTGCACTGCTGAGGACACAGGTGAGCACAAAATGACTAGCCACAGGTTTTTGGGTATTGAAAGTACCTGCAGTTTCTTGTACTATCACATTTTCTAACACAAATACATAGTATAAAACCCATTTAGTCTCTAACCTTCTGTTATAAAGCCTATTCTCAACATGGATACAGACAGAAATTTAACAATGACAGTAAAGAAGAAGAAATCATAGTTTGGGTTAAAAGAACGTGGCTCCATGCAGGAATCGAACCACAGTCCTGTGACCCACCCATCCACGACCTCATGCCTTGTTTACTGATACTTATGTATATAAATTATGGCAAGTTACGTAATTATGAAATTAATATACAACCCCAATTCCAATAAAGTTGGGATGCTCTGTACAACATTAATAAAACAGAATGTGATAATTTCCTAACCCATAAAAAAATGAAAACAGTACAAAGACAATATATTTAATGTTGTATCTCATCAACTTCATTGATTTTTGTAAATTATGCTTATTCTGAATTTTATGCCAGCAACACATTTCAAACAAGTTGGGACAGGGGCAACAAAAGACTGGGAAAGTTAAGGAATGCTCAAAAACACCTGAAACGCCTGTCACACAATGGTAAACATGCTCGTGTCCCAATTTTAAAAAAAATGTGTTGTAGGCATCAAATTCAGAATGTGTATATTGTGTATATTTCTAATATATGTATATCTTTGTACTGTATTCAATTAAAGTTAGGTGAAAACGGGGTTTGAAAATCATTGCATTCTTTTGTTATTGACATTTTACATAATGTCCCAACTTCTTTGGAATTGGGGTTGTACTTATTTTAACTGAAACCATGAGCTTTTCCTAAACCTAACCAAGTAGTTTTTGTGCCTTAACCTAACCCAACTTCGACAATGTTTCACAATGTTAACTATATACGTCGATCCATTCTTATCGTGTTGTCAAGTACCATGTTGTCAGCAACACAGTACCTCTAATTAACCTCCACCAAGTTTCTTTTCACAGTTGGTATTACCTTGATCTATGAAAAATGAAGAAATCCAAGAAAGCTGAGTATTATTACCTAATGTCATCATCACCATACATCCATGTCTGGTTTCACTTTATTGATTAGATCTCAGCACTGGAGAATAGCCACTGGTTCTATTAAGTGTGTAATGCAAAATGGCTCCATTTGAAGCTACAGTTTTTTTTTAATACTTTCGGGTTATCACTGAGCTATCTAGAATACGTAATCTATGCAACATATTACACCAACATTACTACAAAATCAACAATTTAAGACATTTAAAGTTGTGTTATACTCGTAAGGTAATGCAGTGTCCATTTTCAAAATCAGGCTGCATTTACAAATGCCGCGATGTGACAACTTCAAAATAGAATCAGACATGTGATGTTGATGTGATGGATTATCTCACTCAAGCAAGTTTATTATTTAGGTGTTCTGAAAAGAAAGGAAACATTGCAGCGTGCTTTTAAGTGGGTCAGCCATTTGGTAAAACATACCAAAAACTGGTCCTTAAACTATCTTTACTGTTTCAGTGGTGCTTCCTCATGAAACACAACTGGCTTGTTGTTGTTCACCGGTGGGAAGCCGGTGAGGGATCACATCCTTGAAACTGCACTAGCGACTCCTGCTGGTTGGTCACTTATGTAAAAGAGTCTGGAATCAGGGCGGGCATTACTGTTATGGCACCTAGTTGTGGCCCATAGCTGTGTGTGTGTGTGTGTGTGTGTGTGTGTGTGTGTGTGTGTGTGTGTGTGTGTGTGTGTGTGTGTGTGTGTG
>JBBPCS010001989.1:0-14177 GCA_037974645.1 Hollardia meadi
CCTCATCTGAACACTGCTTAAGACATTTAAAATGTAAATGTTTGTTGACTAAAATGGCAACTCCCCTACTATTCCTATTTCCACAAGAGGCTGCAACAAAACCGACCCAATCACGGTGTAGTTTTGTGATTCCTGGGCTAATAGGTGGGTCTCCTGTAGGAAAACAATGTCACATTTTTTCGATTTGATAAACTCAATACTTTTTTCTTTTTAATTGGATGGTTAAGGCCCTTAACATTCCATGTCATACGATTCAAATTACTATTGCCAGCTGACATAATTTGGGTGAGTATTAAATGTATTTAAATGCTGCAACTCTATGGCTGACAAAGAAAGGTGCACCATTACCATTAAAACAAACACATAGAGAAAAAGAAAAAAAATTAAACCTCAGATGACCTGTTGTCATCAGCAGGCATCTCCTGAACATGATGCCAAAACACGAATGATTCATAGGACCGTGACCCTTTAACTTAACGGGTGCTTTCCGGACAGAGCCACCCCGCGTGACGTCATCACAGCCGCTCTTTCGGCACCGCGGTCAAGCACAGCGCAAAGAGAGGGAAAGTATGCGAAAATCAGATTAACTAAATAGTATATGCAAACGTAAAACCATATTAGGTTAAACAATTATATGTATCAAAAGAATACAAAACCGTAAGCATTTCTTAGTCTAATATGATGCTCAATCACCCTTACAAAGAGTATTAAACTTAATTTCACTGTCAATATGTGAGAGAAAAACTACAAAATAATAATGAATGGTTCTTGCCTTTTTCCATGTCCGTCGTTTGACTAATAAAACGCCCACTTAGTATTCAAGGTCTCGTAAAAAAATAAAATAAAATAAGTGTCTGTACGGTCCGTGAAGGTGCAATAGCAAGTGAGAGCAATTGAAGTCCACCCGTTTCATTAAACTAAATTAAAAAGTGAAAAGAAAAAAAAATCGAAGGGGGACAGAAAGGTAGGTGAGCCAACTTGCTGGGAAAAATAGTCCCAAACATTTTCTGTTAAACATGAATGTAAAGGCCAAAAAACGACGGCAACTTCACGGCGGTCTGGCCGTGTGGATGCGTAATGTGGAGCGCATCGCACTAACCCAGGGAATGGATGTAGGCGAGTGCCTTCTTTGGATCATCAAATTCACGGCGACCCTCCGGCGTTCGAATGATGAGTAGAACGGGGAATAACAAGGAGAACCTCATACGGTGATCATATAGCAATTTCTTGCATTCGTTGAAGCGCAGGCGTTTATCGGTGACGACTTTGGAGTACTCGAGAAACACCATTATATTATGCCAGTTCCAGGTAACTTTCCCCTTGCGCGCTGCTTCCACGATGCGTTCGGTCCTGGAACCGCAAAAATCTGTTAATGAGAGACCTCGGTCTCGCTGTCTGGCCCGGTTCTGACTGACGCCTAGCTCCAGTCCTGTGCGCTCGGTCAATCTCCAGCTTCTCCGGGAAGTCGATGTTCCATGTTTTTGGAATAGTATCACAGAGGAAAGCCCGAGCATCACCGCCCTCACACTCCTCCGGGAAGCCGACAAAGCGTAAATTGTTCCTTCTTTCCCTGTTTTCAATATTATCCAGTTTTTGTCTGAGCAGCTCAACCTCCTCTCCGGTAGCTGGGGGCTTCTCCTGTAGCTCCTGATTAGCTTCCTCGAGGAAGGTTAGCCGGTTCTCAACTTAAGACGCTCGGAAATCTCTTATTTTCTACTGCAAACGTGGACCTTTTGATGTCTTCGAGTTTCCTGTCTTGTGCTTCGGAGGTGTCTTTGATCAGCCTGGACATGTTAGCAAGCTCTCGCGCCATTACACTGGCGGTGGCTGTGGGAGTGTTGCTAACTGCTAGCTCCTGCTGCGTGGACATGCCGCATCATTGGCTTTATTAGCTTGTTCATTAGCCTTCGTGCTAGCCGTGGTAAAACTCGAAAGCAACTTCTGGTTACCAGTTTTTTTTAGTTTTTTCTGCCTTGAGGCATCCTGTCCTCCTCAGTCACACAGTACACTATGGTCCAACAAAATCTGATTTTTGCAATGTCTTTTAAAGTTTTACTGTCAGGGCAGGCAGAGCAAGTCTTTCAAGCAGCCATTTTCATCACCTGCGTCAAGTGACCCCCAAACCTGGAGTTTTTTAAGATTCAGTTCAAGATTCAATACATCCTCTGTCCCTCACACGCTGTCATCATCATCATCATCATCATCATCATTCTTCTTCTCTTAATCATCATCATCATCATCATTCTTCTTCTCTTAATCATCATCATCATCAGCTTCTTCTTCTTCATCAGCTTCTTCTCCTTCCTCTTCATCATCATTGGCAGTAGTAGTATTTGCAAGTTAGACAGCGATTGGCTTTCGTATTTGTGACATATCAGCTAGCTCGCATGTTTGAATCTCATATTTTGAGGAAGTGCACAGACATCTCCCCCTTCAGTAGAGGAATGTAAAAAAACACTTTTCTAGTGACAAACGTTGGAACAATACAAGTCAGTATTGTCCAGGTCAGACATTTTAAGGGATTTAAACGTAAGAAAAACACATTTTTGATACATTTTTCACTGTCTCTCTTTTTCTGTTTCAGCCTCTTTCTGATTGGTGTATTAATTAAACTGCCAAAATAAAAACTATTTTGGCAGTTGGACATCTGTCCTTTGTAAGCCTTCAGCTTTTTCATGTTAAATTCTCAATTCCTCTCTCTCTCTCTCTCTCTCTCTCTCTCTCTCTCTCCCTCTATCTCACTGCCTCTCTCATACAAAGACACACACTCATACATGAGAGCATTTATGATGCTAATGAAAATTTTTCTACATCATATGTTTTTAAAATTGATCTGCTTTCAACATGTCCCTCTCTGTTTCTCACTCTTTCATGATTGAAGCTATTCCCCTCTCTCTCTATCCTCCCCCTTCTCTGTCTCTTCCACCTTTTCTTCTTCTTTCAGACTTTTCAGTCAATTTTTTTTAACTTACAGTTTTGGCAGTATCCAAGTTTAGCTTCTAGCTTTTTTTAGCAATGGATTTCACCTTTTAGCTTCTTTGAGTACTGCAGTTGAGCTTAAAACACAACTTCCATTTTAGCTTTATGACTTTTCTGGCAATTCATTTCACATTTCTGCATTTTCAACAAATGCTTTGAGCTTTTTTATTTCAACATTCAGCATTCCCACTGCATTTTCACCAGGAAATCCACTTTTTTTAGTTATTATTATTTCTAGTTATTATTATTGTTGTTGTTGTTGTTATTATTAGTAGTAATAATAATACTCCTACTACTACTACTAGTAGTAGTAGCAGCTGCTGCTGCTGCTATTATAGCATCTCTCTTTTTTTCTTCTTTCTCTCCCTCTCTCTCTAACTCAGGGGTATACGATGAAACAAGTTCAACATAGCGAGATTTTCTTTGCATGAGTTGGCCTGATAAAAACCCCAGTCAGACACGTGGCTATCAAGTTTCTTTGTTAACCCAGGCTTTCTGCTTCGGGCAATCTGCTCATTCCCATAAAAATGGGCATTTGGTTTGTCATTTGACTCTTCATCTGCACAAAATGGACCTATCATGTGCCGCCTACTTTAAGCCAGAGGAACAGATTGTTATAATAATAGAAAAATATAACTCTAAAAACAGTGTTGCAGCAAATAAAGCCAGAGAGCAGTGCTGGCAGAAAATTGCTTATCATATAAATTCATAATGTATTTATTATACCACCAACTCTTGAGCCTATTTTCAACCTGACAAGTGCAGTCTCAAGATCTTAAACATTAAACTTGATACAGCATATTTAAACATTAAACTGCATTTAGGACTGACACTGTCCTATAATGAAGGAATACGTGGAAATCACTTTCATTTTTGGCCACATCAAAGTGAAATGAAAGAATACTAGCTCAGCTTAAAAAAATGAGGTAGCAATTTGCATGGATTTTTTAACTAAGTAATCCCAACACACCTGTAATGGAGTAAATCCCATGAGACTTGTACAGTTAGATTAACTAATTGTTTTAGTATTAGTAAGTGTGACTCAGTGAGAATGAGTCAAATAGATTTCCAGTTTTATGATCAAACTGTTTATTGTAATATTGGTGTCTTAACATGTTGCTAATGAATCGTTCCAAATGTCTGCATGTCAAATGGTGTTTAAGTACTGCTCAAAAATGTGACATTAAAAATAATAATAAAATGAACCGTGTTACTGTTAGCCAACTAGGGATGGGCATTTTAAGTAATTTCCATATTTGAGTACTCGCATTAGTAGGCGTTTGGGTTAACTTACTTTCCTGCGCTGCACAGACTGTAGAGATCAGTAAATGATATTGTATACTGTAAACCATTAACTGAGGTTATTAATGAAGTGTTTATTGCATCATTTATAATGCTGAATACCTGTTTTTTAATGCAGTGAGTGTTGTGTAAAAACAATTTCTTGCACTATGTGCTGATATTAGCTGTTGTGAATAAGCAAAACTACTCACCAAGTAACTCTGCCTTAGATTATATTACATACAAACTGCTGTTTGTTCCCCTTCTTTCTCTTGTTGCAGGTGCAGTAAAACAATTCAGCCTTGTTTTGTTTTTAAATGATACTCACTAGCTATACAAGTTGCCTATACAGTTTTACAGTTTTCGTTAATTTCATTTAGACCAACTTCTTAAAATCAATCAATCAATTGACTAAACATGTACATGTAACAAACTTCATTTTTTTATGTTGAATATGCTCTTGATTTTAAGCTGTACTCACTAACCCCATGAATCATTTCTTAGAGTGAACACAGGAGCAAAACAAAAGGAGCAAACACCGAAAACGCAGATGAACTGACAGACTTAGCCTAAATCCACTAGGGAGGGAAGGCTAATAAGGGACAGGTGAAACGAATCGGGGAGGAAACGACAGGTGGGAAAAGACAAAGACAGGTAAAGCAAAAAACATAACCCAAGAGGAGAGGACTACAAAGTAAAACAGGAAATAACTGGATTAGAACCCCAAACCAGGATGAAGAGGGATGGTTTGCAAACAGTTATTAGATGAGAGTCAATATATTTTGAGTAAACTGTGTGAACCTATTCTCCTTTTTTATTAAACCTCTACAAACCTGACTTACAGTATCTTCTACTCAGTCACCTCTTTCATGACAGATATTTTACCCTACTAACTCAGCACTCTTAGCAGCTCTTCATTACTGAAATTGCAAGTGTGGGCACTCCTCTTTATTGTTACTCATGTAGCTATACTGCCAGACACCGCCTTGGTTGACTTTCCTCCTCCCTCCCATTGTTGTCAGTTAACACTAGGAATGTTTGGGACAACACCAAAATACTGTTTACCACATCTCTCACTGGAATATTGCTGGATACAGTGTAGTTAAGGTAAGCCCTCAGATATTTAATCAGTTTTATTATGATTATTGAGTTCATCCCAGTAATTAAAATATTAATGTATAAATGTCTTTACAAAAAACGACTTTATTTTTGAAGAAAAACATCTGTAAAATAAAACTTAAACGTAATAAAATAACAAAGTGACACATCAAAGTATATGTAATATCACTGATGTTCTAAAAGTAGCCATTAATCATTATTTATTTATAAAAAATAACTGACATGTAAAGAAATATTTAAAAACACATGAATAATCTATATAGAAAATGAATGCCACTGTGGAGGGTCACAGCAAATATGTGACATCAGAGAGACGTTCAGATCATGTCTGTAAAACTGTCAGTCTGGTGGACGTCCAAAACAGGTTCCATATCTTGAACGTCTGACTAAGACTCCTTTTGGATGTCTGTGGACGTGCAAGAAAAACTAAATATCTGAGCATATGGCCAGGACCCCTTTTGGAGGTCTAAGGATATCCAAAACAGGTTCAATTTGTGAACCAATATGAAAAGTGTTTGATATTTTGTAATTGTATAATTTTTTTTCAATTATTTACAAATAGGCTACATGAGGGTTGCAAAGGGGCAGACTGGGAAGTTTAAATCTCCATGGAATCAGGTATTTTGGAAATTTTGCCTAATTTTCATAAAATCTTAATCCATAAAAGCTTATACAACGCTGATACTAAAAAGTTGGGACACCATGTAAGACATCAATTAAAAAGAATGTGATCATTTGAGTCACAAGCAAGCACACTACCTTCCGTTGAACCAGTTTCATTGAATACCATGTTTTGTCATGCAATCTTAGAACAATAGCCTATGTGATGAAAGTTTGATGAGGAAAAGAAGGTATTTCACTATGTGTCAGAACAGTTTTCCTGGTAGAGTAAATGCTTAATTTCCTGAAACTTCACATTGGTGGACCAATGTCATTCCCCTCCAAATACCATCTGTGCTAATGTATGCAGTGAGCCAAAACAAGATGTTGTAAAAGCATTACATTTTGACCCATAAAAAGCTGTGCTCTGAATGTCTATAATTGATGTTGAAAAGGTGTCTGGAAATTATGTTGTAAAAACTTTGAGGATGTCATTTGGATGTCAATATTTAACGTTTAAAAGATGTTTAAAAAATATGTCAAAAAACTTTCATTCTGACTCTTGAGTGGGATGTGTTTTGAAATTTAGACAAGGGCCTTAAATTGATGTCTTTTGGATGTGTCTTTGGCAAAGATTAAGGTCAGTAAAGTCATTAAATGTGGTTTAGTCAGCAGAAAGGAAGACAAGTACTAAGTTGCTTTAACAAAACACATTCTCTGGTATTAAGGTACAAACTTGCAACAAAGGGTTTATTGATACGAGCAAGTGATAATGATTAACTGGCGCCTGAATAGGTCACAGGTGACCATTGTGCCTCATGGCTCAGTGTTGCCATATCAAACAATGGTGTTCTGTAAACACGTTGCCACCAAGAGGAGCAGCAGCCTCACTTGTTTTGCCTCACAAGTATTGAAGAATAACTGTCAAGCCGTCATTTGATCTAAACCTGGTGATTCTGTATGTAAATGAAACCAATATTTTCATAACCCAAGTTGTCTACTCTTCTAGATCTTACGGTGGAAGATAATCCGAAAGGATGAATCACTCCTGTGTAAACAGGTTGAAAACTATGCTGATAAGTCTCAACCTTCTGTGCTGGGTAGGTTGCTAAAAAACTGGATACACTGCAGTCATCACACAGTCAAACCAGTCTTAAATACATGTTTCAACTAATAGTCAGGGCGTATAAATTTGGATTACAGCCATTGTTGGACATTTCAGGATAGTTGAAATAAAGTTCCCTTTCAAGAAGAGGATGACATGAAAACTTGATTCTTAGGTCTTTTTTGTGGTTATCTAATGCTCTTGTTTGTTTGTTTATTTGTCCTGTCTTCCAATCTTCTTTTAAGTAAAATTTGTTGACTGCTCCATTAATAGAAAATGAATTAAAGAGGTTTTCTTGTGGAAGTAAAACAAATGCATCTCGAGGAAGTTTGACAAAAATCTGGAGTTTGGATTAATGAAAAGGCCAAGAAATTTTAAGTTTCAATGTTATTATTCTGGCTTTCAGTGGAGAGTTGGAGTGTAATTGTGGCTTTATACAAAAATAATATTCTTAAAGTACAGTCAAATCTAAGCGGACATGCCCAGAATAATAACATGAGGTGTCTTTTGTCTCTCCTGTGTGCGTTGGAGCTGTGTGGTGCATTTATCGTGGCATTTGGGGAGTTCCAGATGATACACTCTAAGTTTTCCACCCTCAGCACCACCTTCTGGCCTATCTACCCTGCCAACACTCTGGTGGTTACAGGTACCATTGCTACATGTGTGTGTTACCTTGGAGTGTTAGGCGGCATGAGGGAGAACCGCTGCATGCTCATCAGTGTGAGTATGAAGCATGATATTTAATATTATATTAAATATATTATATTTATAACATGATTTACAGGGTTAAATAGCAAATGGGAAATCTATATACTTTATGGTATGCATTAAATGAATGTATTCTTCTGTTGTTTGCTTAATTATTACTTAATTAAACACTAGCCTATTTTTTTCTGCATGGTACAGTTTGACTCCACTTGCTTGGAACAGTTTTTGTTTTGTTTTGTTTTTCTATTGGCTAAAGTTGTGGGTAATACCTGGTACTGACATGGAATGCTAATACTAAAACTTGTTTTTTTAAAGAAACTTAGTTTTAATGTAGACAGAACTATCCTGATACTGTTTTACAAGACTTTCATTTATTTATTTATTTAATTTATTTATTTATTTCATTCATATTATGTTGACTGGACAGCGTAGCTATGGTTCATAGCAGAACCATTGCACCCTCTGTGGTCAGAATATGTACTTTTACCTTCAGGACAAAGGCACAGCATGCCCAGGATGCAGACTGAAAGAGGCATCACATCCTTTGTCCCACACAGCAGTCTAATAAGATGGCACTTTGTTGAACCTGTGCTTATGCCCTTTGCTGATTTCCCTCGATGGTGCTTTTTGTGGCTTATGTCTTGTGCTTGTGCTGTGATGTAGGCCTATGGTTGTTGGTGTTTATTAATGCTCTTGTACAAAACACATTCCCCTAGGAGCAAAAAAAGTTTCATTCACATTATGTAACATTAAGTAAAGGCAAGCTGTGTACCATACAGTGGAAATGAGTCATACTGTATATTGTCAATTTGTCATTGAGTACAAATAACAATCTAAATTACACATTGTACAAACTCACTCATGTTTGAATCAGATTTTCTAATTCCAGTTTTTCATCCTGCTGTTCATCCTGATGCTGGTAGAGCTGGCCATGGCCTGTGTGTTCCTGGTCTACAGCAAAGAGGTAGGAGTTTATATATAGCCTTTCCAACAATACATTCATAGCAGGCTATTTCTGTTAATTTAATTGACTTGGTGCCCCTTTCAAAACATTTTCACCTCAAGGAGCCTTGTTGAGAATTTTTCTGATAACTTTCAGACAGAAAAAATAAACATCTGTGAAACAGTGATAAGGTTCATGATATCAGTAGTTGATGGATGGATGCATCCAACTTTTTCAGTCTTTTTACTGCTACTGGTCTTTCCACTATAGCACCACCACATACTGCCATGAAACTAGATGTTAATGTCTTTAAAGGTGGGGTAAGCAATTCTGGAGAAAGATAACCAATTATTGATTCTCAAACACCGACACTTTGGGTTAGTTGGTTGTTTAGTATGAGACGCAACAATAAACAATCATTCTAGGAATAAAAATAAACAGTCAGCTGTCTTTCTCCAGAATCACTTTCGCACCTTTAATGTCCACTAGGCAGCAGTGTAATGCAGATAATGTGTTTTGAAGATAATTACCCATCTGTTGTGCAGATTGACACATACTTGGAGAAAGATCTGATGCGAAGCTTGGAGATCTACAGAGAGTCCAGTCATGAAGGCAACAAGCCCATTAAAGATGACTTTGATGCTGTCCAGCATCTGGTAAATGATCCAATAGTCGACATTATCAATTTAAAATTATATCTTATATATTTTAAATTTTTTTCACTGCAGATATTTTCCACACCCTCATGTAGATAGTAGTTATTAATTTCCTCCTGCTCAAATGAAATAGATGTTCATTCATTTTAAGTAGTTGTTTTGTACAGTTTAGGTGCTGTGGAGTTCATGGTTTGGCAGACTGGAAGAGTAACATCCCAATCTCCTGTTGTACCAAGGACCCCTGTAACATCCCCCTCCACGACAACTGGCAAGAGGTAACTTATATTGTATTTTTACTGTATAAACATGTGGTTCTCAAAAGGATATCTAAATAGAAACACAATACTCTGTAGTCCTTAGTAAATAATTAATAAATAATAAATAGACCCTTATGATCATAGGATTCATAGTGTGATACACATATTATGGTAACCAGAAAATTTTGTCTTTCAGGGTTGTCTCATGAAACTGAGGAACTGGTTTGCCAGAAATTATCTTAGCACAGGCGCAGGTGTTGTCACAATGCTTATCATACAGGTATAGTACATTTTAAAATAAAAGGATGATTCAACCCTTGGATCAAACTTTCAAATATGTTGCACATCCCAGTTTGTGATGTCCTAACAGTTGTTGTCTAAGAGTTACTATTAGACAACTAATAGACTCGAAGCTAGCATGCTGAATGCTAAGAAGCCGAGATGCAGCATTGACATACTGAGGAGCACCAGCATGAGGAAGACAGTGAATTTAATACTGCCACCGGGAACGTGGCACCATTTAGGTCTATTCTGGATAATTTTTACAGAAATGAGTGAGGTGCCTCAGGAAGTCTGAATCTTCATAAAAACCGTCCTGCGTCACACCAAAGTTCAGTCTGCGTGTGTCTGCTGGGTCTAAGTTTAGTTGAATCGTTCTGTTACAGTTTTCAAATTGGACAATTGCAGAACACAGACACAGGAAACAAGATAGGGTTTAAGAAGGTTTAATGGTGATACTGAGGGAATGGAGGTGAAGTGGAGATTGCGGAGCATTGCTGGGCAGGAGAGGTGCAGGGATAGCATGTGAACAAGCAGACAGGTAGGTATGCAGACAGGCACACAGTCAGGTAGATGCAACCCTAACCCTAATCAGAAGTTGCTGTATTTATTATGTATTAGGAAAATATTGACAGAAAAGCCTCAGTATTGAGCTTCAGATCAACGTTTTTGATCAATAGAGTAAGACAGAAAGAACAAATTTTTGATAAACTTGAATAAATAAGCTACCTAATGTTTTTTTGTTTTGTTTGTTTTGTTTCAATAGTCTAAAAGAAGCTCAAATGCTCTGTATAGATGAGTGAACGATGAGGTGTTGAGTAGTAATTCTCTGTGGGTTTGCCAGAACAATTAATCTATTAATCTGACGCATTGTTAATATAAAAAAAAAATGTTAACAGCTGCTAAGATGACACATTTGCACAGTGGCTAATATTATGTATATTGCAGACTAACATTAGTATGAGTTGCTTACCTGCAGTTTAAAGCCAAACAATGTACAGTATATTCCTTGTCAGTTTGTCTTATTAGCTTCTATATATTATGTTCTTTTGTCTCTTGTAATGACAATGTTTGATATGAATTAACTATATTTTTCTTGTCTTCTTTGTTTACAGTTTATTTGTCTGTGTATCACCATCCCCATCTTTTGCTACTTCAGTCGACATGGACTGGGTTATCAGTGAAAAGGGGCCAATAAAACTGTATCTGCAATGATCGGGACTTTCTTCATGTCAAAAGGTCGTTTTTCTCTGTATCAACTTTTTATTATTCGCTATTGATAATGCCATATCAGGTGCTAGACCACTGAACATGATATGGAAAACATATAGGAGACATTTAATTGGTTGATAAGTTATGACATCACTATGTAAGACCTGTCTTAACCGACAAAAACCCCAAGAGATCTGTTCCCTCAATGTGTGCTGGACTGGACGATACACCCTTTGGACACCTGTCCTTCCCAATACATTTGACATTTTGAACTAGACTATCAAGAGTTGTACAAATCTGTCTTAGACATTTCAAACTCTAATAAATCAGTCCTGTAGGATTTTTTAAAAATCTATCATCATTATCAAGATCCCAATTCATTTTTGAGTTACCCAGTTATTTTCTTAGTTTGTTATATTTTTGTAATTTCACTTATTTCCAGCAAATGGAAAGAAGACTGTATTCAGCATATGGTCTGTCCATGCTTGAAGCACAGGTCACATGACAAACAGGTCATAATGTTTATTTGTCTTTACACAGAAAAATCTACTTGGGAGGTGTAAATTTATGAATGTAGGCATATTACATTCTTGCCAAAAAATCAAGGACATACATGAAATGCTTGATACCAAAGTTGCCATCATTACAAGAAGGGTTCCAGTGATGTCGCAATTCTGCCAGTTGTTCAGGGCTGATTATGAAGTTGCTTTCAGGAACATTAATACCAACAGAATTATTACAGGCATACCATAATCAATACCATACTCATCCATACTTGCATTACATCAGCCAAATCAGATTGTGAAAGCATGCCTGTTTTCCAGAGTGCCAATGGTGATGAATAAAGAATAATGAATAATTCTTCCTATTCTTAAGGTTAATGATGTACATACATATGATATATACACTGTATATCATAAATCAATCACTGCAAAAAATCATAAATCAAGCTGAATCCTTGACATGGGGGTCGTAGAAGTGTATCACTCTCACTATATATTTCAATGAGGGAATTCTGGAGGTCAATCAAAGCGATGATGGCATCTGCAACTTGTTCCGCCTGCAATGTGTATTAAAGAGTTGAGTCACTATTGGCTTATATTAGCCTACATCTTCATTGTTGTTAATATGAATCTATTTAATCAAATTTCAGTGTCAGTCTGTGTTATAATTTGGCACAGGGAAAATTGCAATCAGCTGCAAAATTTTATGGGTGTGTTTGCACTGGAATATCATTTACGTAGTGAATCTTTTGTGAAGCAAATGTCAATGTGAATTATTATTGTAATATGTTTAAAATGTACTACTACTGTTACTGTTTGTGCAGGGGTGGAATTAACAAATTAAATGTAATCACATTACTGTAATTAAGTCATTGTTGTTGTTTGTGTACTTTTTGAGTATTTTTTAAAAATCAGTAATTGTACTTTTACTTAAGTACTTTTTATAACAAATATTGTACATCACTACATTTCAAGGTGAAGCTGTTACTGAGTAAAAACAATAATGCTCTAAAATTAAGGATGACATCATTATAGGTTAAGGTTAGCATTATTGTACCTCCGCATAATTAAAAAGTGGCCGCATCTACCTCAATCAATCATTGATTTAATGCACCACCCAGCGAGCATGCTAAGCGACAAATATCAACCACACCCTGATGTCATGTGAGTAACAGGTCACACCAGTTTGGCAAAATACTAAAAGCCAAAATGCTTACGGTGGCTCCTCAGCAGTGATTTCTAAATTTGCTACATTGCTCATGAACTTCTACATTCAGTGAGGTGTGTGAGGACTTCCTGCTCTTTCTATTTCTGCAGACAGCAGAACCTCTTTCAGCTCAAAATGTTTGAAAACTCTGAGGTGTACAGTGGGACAGAGAGGCTAAATGTACTGGTTACAGAGGGACGTGATCGATCTATCTTGCATATTGTTGCAGTACCAAAATTGGACAAAAAACTCCAAAAACTAAATAGTCATTTGTCATACAAAGACGTCTTTGACATAATGTCAACACTTCTGTTTCTTCACATTCTGTTGATTCTGTTCATATGCATGTCACTGGAGTGTATATGTAGTTGACCAATTTCAATTCTATGGCAGGAAGTCTTTTATCTTGTGTCACCAATCCTTTGAGTGCATGATTTATTTACGTTTGGGTAAGTGTTAATTTTGTCAAAATTTTTTTTGACATTAAGTATTCGTTGATGACCTCTTATTTCATAACTAAATTGTAACGACAACGGTAATGAAAAAATATTTGACAATGAAGATGACGGCGAAATCTCTGTTTATTATGCCCCGACAAGTAAAGACAAGATGAAATAGCTGGCTTGTGGCTTTTGCAGGTCACAGTTACCGTCTCAAAGCATTGGTTTTCCTTTTTAACCAATCATTTCAAAATCTGCAAGTCCAGGTACAAATTCTCAGTGACTCCATGTATACTTCCCATTGGATGTTTTTTCTGCTAGGTGCATGCACATGCAAATGCCAGCATCCAGCAACAACTGTGTGAACCAGAATAACCTGGCCAGAATGATGAGCTCATCAACTTCACCTGTAGCTGTGGGTAGAAAAAAAAGGCATGATTTGTGGACTAATTTTAGTTATAGTCTCACAGAAAGGAAGACACAGTAATTGCAAACGAGGAGGGGGTTCCATTTGGTTTTAAGATGGGAGGAAAAAACACAACGAATTTGAAGAGACACCTGAAGACGACATGCCATCCTGCAGTATCTGCCAAGATAAATATAAATTATGTATGTTGGTTGATTCCATAACACTAGGCAAACGTAAGATACTAGGTGCATCCCATGTCGCCTAAATTGCATCCACGTTTCCCTCACTTGCGTCTTAGTCCCTCCCACCGAGGATATAGGGAGAGACTAGGGAAACCAAACGAGGAGCGAGGAGAGAGGAAATAATATTTTAAGAGAAATGAGACGTTGTTTCCTCTGAAGTGTCACGTGAAGCGACGTCCGTTTCTGATGACAGTTGATCAAAACTGAATCAGCTGATCACAGCTGGATCAGCTGTCA
>JBBPCS010001991.1:0-14176 GCA_037974645.1 Hollardia meadi
ATCCGTGAAGAGAACACTTCTCCAAAGTGCCAGACGCCATCAAAGGTGAGCATTTGCCCACTCAAGTCGGTTACGACAGATTTAAACAAATTTGTGAACGAAATTTGAGAGAAATAGGCCTCTTGTGTACATAGAAAAAGTCTTAGATCTTTGATTTCAACTCATGAAAAATTGGAGCAAAAATAAAAGTGTTGCGTTTATATTTTTGTTCAGTGTAATAATTATTGTAATTTACGTGTGTTTCCCACACATAGACTATACTTGGGCGGGCCATTCGGGTATATTATGCCATAATATATTAAGCGACCCATTTTAGCATTTTTTAAGGGCTACATTCATTTTTCCATCTGTCTGAGAGAACACCATCCGAGATCAATTCACTTGTAGTGGATAATCAACCCTCGATCTGCCCCTCTGTTTAGCCTCATGGCAGCTGCACGTGCTCTGCAGAGAAACACAGAGAGTTGGTGCTGGTGTTATGTCTCTCCTCACCGATTGTGGTGCGACTATAGACTGTTTGTAAGCCTACTTGCACATTTTGCAATTGTTCAAAATGTACTGAAGGGAAAAGCAAGGTGAGCAGATTATACGAATTTGTGAGTAAAGGCTAAAATGTTAATCACTTTTTCTTCCCAGGGAACAGTCCCATATATAAATCTACAAAATATGTAAAGTCTATATAGTGTATATGTATTTCTCACGATCAGACTGCACCCACAAAACATTAAAACTTATTTAATTTAATATCATGAATTAAAACTGAATTAAACACATCATTGTTTATGCATTAATTCTTTTTAAATGTACACAGAAGCATGGATATGCATTACTACTACCTCTATCCTGATTGATTGGTCGCCGTGGTAGGACTTCTCATCACAAGGTGGCCAGGCCCTAACTCATACCCTGCTTTATCATCTAGTTTACTCTAAATGAGACCATAATTTACAAAATAAACATCACGTTGTGTTGAAGAATATTAGGAAAATGTTTACTGAGGTAATAAATCAAGTAGAAGAAGTATGGTCCTTCTCTCATAATTTTTTATGCAATCGAATAGTTTTTGCAACCAGAGGCTATGTCCACTTCTTTTATACAGTCTATAATGTAATGCTATAATATCAGTTTGTGCCATTTTCACATTATCAAGTTAATGGCCAGTGGATGAAATCCTGTTTATTTCTAAAATATGTGTGATATCCTTAAGAAACTGAGAAGATTTTAAACATCATAGAATTACACATGTGGTCAACTTAAATTCCTTAGGTCACGGCAGATGGCCGCCCACCTAGAGCTGGGGTCTGCTCCGAGGTTTCTGCCTTCTAAAAGGCAGTTTTTCCTCGCCACTGTTGCAAAGTGTTTGCTCATGGGGGAATGTTGGGTCTCTATAATAATTGAATTAATTAATAAAGTGTTGATTATTAATAGAGTGTGGTCTAGACTTACTCTACATGTAAGGTGTCATGAGATAACTTTTGTTGTGAATTGGCACTATATAAATAAAATTTGACTTTACTTAGAATGGAAATTTAAGAACAAAAGAATTAAGACAGGATGGATGCATTGTGGGAGGTGTAAAGTTTCACACCAAAGACGTCTGACACTGCCACCCGTTTTAGTTAAGTAAGACGCTGCCCAGAACACAGCTAATTACACAAGCTGGAAAGTATTATGGTTTTTGGATGGTTGTGGCTAAGGAGGTAGAGTGGCTCATCATCCTTATTTCTCTCTCTTCTTTCACTCCCCTCAGCTTCAAGACCCTTGGAGACAAATCAAGAGACACAAAAATCAGGAGGCGACCCAGGTGTGTGTGTGTGTGTGTGTGTGTGTGTGTGTGTGTGTGTGTGTGTGTGTGTGTCCTACACATTTGTTGATTGATATAAAGATAGTACTTGTGATGTCAAACAGTCTTCCACAGTGCTCTGTGCTTGTTCTGCCAATACTAAACAAAACTGGCAGCTTACAGTTATGCTCTGTAACATTTCTAATGGAAACTGGTGGTATTAAAGGATTGAATGTTACCTTTACCAGTTACTATTCAAAATTACTATTTTAAAAATTGTAAAACGGAATTTTAATCAAACAATATTTAAATGTTAAAATCTCATCTGCACTCATCTGTATTCCTGTATGGTACCAAACCAGTTAGGACTCTTGTCAACCATGTGAAGTTTGGGGCAGATTTGATCATGTACACCTAAGTTACAACAACTTCCTTTTTCATGAAGAAACATTGAAATTCACTGCATTACCACGGGCACGCAGATCAACAAAGACCCAAAAGCTTCACAAAGCATCGTACTGGTCTTTAGATTCCATCCAACCATTTTCTTCCACTTATCTGGGGTCGGGTGGCAGTGGCAGCAGGGTATTCCAGACGTCCCTCTCCCTTGCGATGCTTTCCAGCTCCTTCTGGGGGATCCCGAGGCATTCCCAGGCCAGATGACATTTATAATCCCTCCAGCAAGTTCTGGGTCTACCCTTGGGTCTCCTCCCAGTTGTATGTGCCCAGAAAACCTCTAAAGGGAGGCTCCCAGGAGGCATCCCAATCAGAATCCCAGACCACATTTGCTGGCTGGAGCAGTAGAGCAGCAGCACTACTCAAAGCTCTCTGGAGGTTTGAGCTCCTCACCCAATCCTCAAGGCTGAGCCCAGCCACCTTACAGAGGAAACTCATTTCGGCTGCTTGTATCACGGTCTCATTCTTTTGGTCACTGCTCAAAGCTCATGACCATATAGATAGATAGATAGATTTATTTTTATTGTCATTGCATCTAAAAAAAATACAATGTAACTTTGTTTGGCAGCAGTCCCATGTAGCAGCGTGCAAATCTAAGAAAAAAAAGGTTACATAAAGAAACGTAAATAATAAATACACAGTGATTATAGGACGCTGAAGTGTTACTCGTCATGCCTCTTTTAATTGTGGCTTGCTATCTAAAATCACACAGTGGAGCGGTGTTATGACGCTGTTGCGTTCTTAGTGCAAATAAACAAAGGCGCCGTAGAGAAGGGTCTTTGTTGCTGCGATATTGCACAATCTCTGTGTAAAAAGGTCTTGTTATGGTATGGGGGTGTGTTAGTACCCATGCTGAAAGGTTTATACTGTATATACTGCCATCCAGATGATGTCTTTTTCAGGAACGTCCCTGCTTATTCCAGCAGGACAATGCCAAGCCATATTCTGCATGCCTTACAACAGCGTAGCTTCAGAGTAAAAGAGTGCAGGTACTAGACTGGCCTGCCAGAAAAGGTGATGTAACACAATGGTAAACATGCACCTGTCCCAATTGTTTTGACACAAGTTGCAGGCATAAATTTCAGAATAAGCGTATATTTATAAAAAACAATACAGTTTATCAGGTTGAACATTAAATATCTTGTCTTTGTACTGTATTCAATTACATTTAGGTTAAAAGGGGTTTGCAAATTATTGAATTCTGTTGTTATTGACATTATACATAATGTCCCAACTTTTTGGGAATTGTGGTTGTAGAAGACTTCCAGTTTTAATATACACCATGTATGTTTCAAATTCCTGCAGGTTTGCTTAAGGACATGTAATTCGTCTGTAAACTTTACATGGTAGATAACACTCCCGCCCTGAAGACATAATATGAAAAATGAAAATAATATGAGAAATGGCTCGACTGGCGCTACCCCAGTTTTCAAAATCAAAGCCCCCACCTTTAAATTTGACTGAGATGTACAAAATTCGGTAAGCAGAGGTATCATACCCAAATGTATAAAAAAGCCTCTTGGACTCAATACTCTAAACCCTACACTCAAAAAATTGCCCACTGGATAAACTAAATTAAATTGCGGGCAGGATTACCATCCAATAAATATATGTAGCCCCAATTCAAACGGAATACATCAATTTAATAAAATTTTAATTTTAATTATTGTACTCATTTAAAAAAAAAAAAAAAAAAAATCATTTTAAAAATTGATTTCCAACTCAAACTAAATGCATCCACTCAATATATATTTTTTTGTGATCAAATTTTTTTATTTATTCAAATTTTGAAAAGGACAATATACAATAATAACCAATATAACAAGCCACAGCAATTAATAGAAAAAAACAATATTGCAAATTGACAACAGGACAGAAACAAGGGCAGAAAATAAAAGAAAAAAAGGTGGAAGAAGAGAAAGAAAGAAAACAAAAAAACTCCCGCCACCCCAGGACCAAATACTGCAAACAGGTTAGATGACTAGATCCACTCCTTTAATTTACCAGCCGCCGACACCCAAAGGCCAATCTTGGACTCTTTGATTCCAATCACGCGAGTAGTGGACAACTCCAAGTAAATTATGTCAAGAAATGTGAGAATCCATTTGCTCACTGAGAGCTTGTCGGGGTGTTTCCACCTCATAGCTACCAATTTCTTGGCTGCAGTGAGGCCAGCAAGGATAAGTCTTTTCTGGTACCCAGGAGTCGGCAGCTGAGATAAATCGTTCGGGAGAAAAGTAGTTACTGATACAGGCATAGTCAAAGAGAATAAATCTGACAACTGAGAGGAGATCCTGTTCCAAAAACAAGCAACAGGCGGGCATTCCCAGAACATGTGGAGGAATGTACCAGGAGCCCCCAGGGAACACAGGGTGCATCGGGAATCAGCCAGAAGACCCATCAAGTGCAATCTTCTTGGAGTAAGGTAAATTCTATGAGCATAATTCAGGTGGATTTGTTGGTGATCTGGATTACGAGAGACCAGCAAAACGTTAGCCCAGACTGAATCCCAATCAAAATCAGGTCTCATTTCTGGGACATTGTTTCTCCACAGTTTGTCTAAGGGACGGCCCTTGTAAGAGGGCCCCTGGAAGTTCCTCTGTCCGTAATGAGTTTGTAGAAGGGGTGTTGTTTCAATGGCTGATCCCATGGGACCCCATAGGACCTAAGGGCCGCCCTAAGTTAGAAATAAAAAAATGTGCCTGGTAGGTCATAACAGCCTTTCAGATCCTGGAATGAGCAGAGACCAGTGTCATTGGAAATATCCCCTAAGGTGTGAACGCCTTTTTTCTCCCATTGGGAAAAATAATGGGTCTCCGTCCTATTAGTAGTTGGTTATTAAATATTGGGGAGTCAAGATGCCATGGACATAGAATAGCACATGATTTCTGGGAGTTACGCCAAATCTGAATTACATGTGTAATAAGAGGTTTGTGGAGTTTCCACCAATAACCATTAGGGGGGGATAAAGGGAGCATTGAACTGACAAAATTAACTCTGGGTAATATATTGATTTTAATTATTGAAGCGCGGGCTTGTAGTGAGTTGGGCAGGCTTAATCATCTGTTGAGGTCCCGTAGAACCTTGTTGTACGTGCTCGTATAATTATGCTTCACAGTCTGGTTTAAGGTGGGGAATATTTCTACTCCGAGATATGTGAAATGTTTGACTGGGAATGTCTGCAGGGAGATTAGCTGATTTGGCAGCCTTGTTAAGAGGTAAAAATGCCAATTAATCTTAAAACCTGATAGGTCGCCGAATTCTTCTAACACTCTAAGCAAATGAGTTACAGATGAAGAGGGATTACACATAAAAATCAGTTAAATTCCACGTAAAGGGCAATGTGATGAGGCGTGCCACGGATAGATATGGGGCCAATGTTCTGTGATTGTCTTATAAATTGTGCCAACGGCTCAAGAGATGGGGCAAAAAGCCCTGGACTCAAAGGGCAGCCCTGTCTGGATGATCTTCCGACAGGAAAAAGTGACGAGCAAATTTTCCCTGTCAAGATGATGAAGCAGCGTAAAGTACCTTAACCATATGGATGAACCCCTTCCCTAGTCCCATTGTCTCCATAACAGCCCATAGATATGACCATTCCAGCCGGTCAAAAGCTTTCATAGCATCCAAAGACATGACGGCTGCTGGTGTTTTATCATCTTTGCTAGCATCAATTATGTGCAGTAAACGTCTGAGATTATCAGTGGCTAGGCGACCTCTTATGAAACCGGTTTGGTCACAATGAACCAGAGATGTCATATAGTTCTGTAGTCGGCGAGCCAGGACCTTGGCGTAGATTTTAAGATCAGCACCAAGTAGGCTTAAAGGTCTGTAGCTGCTACAATCAGTTGGTTCTTTATCCTTCTTTAGTAGTAAGGAAATAAGAGCCGTATTGACGTCCCTGGGGAATCTGCCCTGCTCAATCAAATATTGAATCACAGAAAGCAATAAAGGGCCCAGAAAGTCAAACAGACCTCTGGGGGAATGCCATCCCATCCGGGCGCCTTACCCCTCTGCATGTCAAGGACCGCGCCTTTAAGTTCTTCCAAAGTAATAGACTCAGCCAATTGTTCAGAATCAGCCTCTGTTAAACGTGGTAATTCCACCTCACTGAGAGACGCCTCGTATTTTGTTTTATCAAAGCTTACTTCTGATCTGTATAAGTTAGAGTAAAAAGATCTGAATGTATCATTAACCCTTTTAGGGTCAGTGGTCATCTCCCCCTGCTGGGTTCTAATGGTTCTAATGTCAGCAAATTGTTCCCTAGCACGAATTTTCATAGCAAGTAAGTGACTAGGTCTAGAGCCATGGAAATAATAGTGTTGTCTTGTCCTGTGCATCAAAAATTCGGAGCACTGTCTAAGAGTAGAATTGATTTCTTTTTTAACTACTTTCAGCCGCAGGTCCAACTGTTCTGTGTAATTAGACTGAAGTGAGGCATCCAGGTTAGCATATAAATTTTCAAATTTTTCAAGTTTGGAGAGGCGCGCTTTACGTAAATTAGATGCAAATAGTGTGGTGTAGGTTCTGATAAAACCCTTAACTGAGTCCCACAATATTCTGGGGTCTTCGACAGAATCCACATTAAACTCTAAAAATTCTATGAGTTTCTCCTTAAATTGCATACAGAATCATCATCGTTTTTCAGTAATGTTGTATTAAATCACCACCTAGGAGCACAAGAGGAGAGTTTGCTAAGTGAAGCGGTGAGAAAGATGGCTTTATGGTCAGACAGAGCTATGGACAACAAGGAAACATCAAAGCTATCAAAAAGATGTGGGGAGGCAAATAGGTAATCAATTCTAGAAAAGGTCTTATGTCTCGAGGAAAAGAAGGAAAAATCTTTCAAAGAAGGGTTAACCATGCGCCACATGTCAACAAAACCAGTATCACGAGCCCATGCCCGCAGAGCAGCAGAGGCCTGTCTTTGGTCTGGTGTCTCTGAGGCAGCTGATCTATCTACAGCTGGATCCCATACAGCATTAAAATCGGCCCCCACTATAAACTCATAGTCTGTAAACTCTAGCATAACGTAGTGAGCATATTATAAAAATCTGCATCAAAAAAGTTAGGCGCATAAGCTGACACCAGAGCAATTTTCCTGTTAGAACATTCAACTTTGGCGATAGTTATCCGCCCTGCTGAGTCCGCCCATATGTCCAGAACTTTAATATTTAAATTGCGCTTAGCCATTATGGCCACTCCCCAGGCCTTGGTACTCGCAGAGGAGGACGCTATGATATGATAGAATTTGTCGGCCAGTCTCATAATATCAGCCTTCAGGAGGTGAGCTTTACTCAGTAGTGCTAAATCCACTTTTTTTTCTCCTCAATAAGCCAAGGACACTGGTGTGTTTATGTAGAGCATTATGGCCGCCAGTGTTCCAAGCCAGTGTATTTAAGCTAGCCATAAATAAATGTGATCAGTAAATGTATATCTGTACAGTAACACACGAAAATGTAGAAAGGTCCTGAGGGAGCCCACCCAAAATAAACCCGAAAAAACAAAGCAGAAAAAGGTAAGAAACAATAGCAGCAAAAGTTCCATACAACCTCAAGTAAGTGCAGTAAATGCCTCTGTTCGGAAATGAAACAAACCAAAAAACAACAACAAAGCAACATCAACCCCCCCTCCCCAGCGAACAAAGACCAACCACACCCGCAACCAGAGAAAGAACCAAGGGCTATACAGAACTTGAGCCCAACAACATCCCAAATGTCTAACCAAACAAACAACAATCAACTAAGAAGCCGGCATCATATTCATCCCTAATAAATTAAAAGGCACACCAGAAACAGAAAATCTCACTGAAAGATTGGGTAAGCGAGCTATAAAGTCAAAATCAAAACAGTTAAACTAGATTAACATGCTGCACATTGTGGGCAAAGCATTGCAAAAGCAAGGGCAAGGTAAAAAAAATAAAAATATATATGAATAATAATAACAAATATTAATATATGAGCGTCAGGGCATGCGTAAACTGAGTGATTTAACAGAAACTAAATGGCATAGATAAATCAAACATAGATTTACGCTGAGATGATTGTACAGTGACAACCGGAGTATTTAACAGTGTTCGAGGAAACAAAAAATAACCGCCTGTAGTAAACAAGTGAGGCAGGGCATGCTAATGGTGTCAGCTGCCTTCAGCTAGCGTTATTATGCTAAATTTACAGTCCCAAAACAGTAACCAATTTACAGTCAGTGGGGCTTGCCAGCCGGGAGGTTCACGCCTGTTAAATGTCACCACTCTTGGGGTTAATTGTCCAGAGAAGGCGACGCCGCCGGTGCAGACTGCTCAACCATCGGCTCGTCCTCTGTAGCATCACCGGGGCGACTCGGAGAAGGGCGGTGATCCAAAAACTGCTCCACGTCCGCCGGTGAGGAAAAGAGGTGAGTGGCGTGTCCAGTTTTAATCTTAAGAGTGGCAGGGTATAGCAGGAAAGCCTCGGTGCCCTTTTCACGTGCAATAGCCATTTCCCGTTGCGATGTTTAGCTGTGTAATCACTGAAGTCAGCAGTGAACCGGAGCACCTGGTTGCCGACTGTGGGGGGCTGTTTCCTCGCCTCCTGGAGGATAGCTTGCTGTATGGAGAAGCGTAGGCAGCAAAAGATGAAAGGCCATAGTCGATCTCCTTCTTTCGGGGAGCCGCCGCTGTAGATCCTGTGGGCGCGCTCGATCTCAGGTTTCAGGTGCTTCAGTGCAGGGAACCACACCGGGATCATCCCCTCCAGAAACTGCACTGCAGCGTCCTTCTCCACGTTCTCCGGTAAAACCATAAACCCGAATGTTACATCGCCTATTACGGTCCTCCAAATCCGTAATCTTTTGTTTGAAACTCAGCAGCTTATCATGCGTGGTTAGGGTTAGGACGGCAGAGTCTTTCTTGGGGTCACTTTTCAGGGTAGCAAGCTCCCCTTCAGCCAAAATAATCCTCGTAGTCAGTGATGCTAGCTCTGTCTGGACAGCATCAAGCTTGTTAGCCACCTGTTGCATGCTAGCTTCCAGCTCCTCACGCAGCAAAGCTCTTACAACTTCAGCGATGGATTTAATATCTTTCCATTATCTTTCCCTTCGAATCCGGCATTTTAACTGCTTGTCGACGAATTGACCACAAAAAACGAGCTTGTTTGGCGTGAAATGACTTAATATTAGACAATAATGGGATGTTGTCGGAGAGCTCACAACTCAGGCAGCCATTAGGTCCACTCGGTTACCGGAAGTCCCCATTCAATATCATTTAATTGAGATAGTTCAACTCATTTTTATTGGATATAGCTAAAATAAAATAACTACATTAACCAAGTAAAATGTTTTTACTTTTGTTGAACTAAAACAAATATAATTAATTATAAAATTAAACATGGTAAAAGTCTTTTATTTGATCCCCCATTAAGACACATGAGGCAAAACCTGGTTGAGATGTTTTTATTGAAAAGCAATAAAAATTCCAACAGGATCTAACGTACTGTATAGCTTACACTGATGTTTTTAAATGTTAGATCCAAGAAAACATCAAAACGTGAATCATCAATGAGATTGATAACAGTAGTCCTCAATTTAACAACATCATTACCCCATCCCCATCTCCCCGGATCATGTAAATCCCCATGACTTTGCTTGTTGCTGAACTGGCTCCAAACATAAACACACAAACCTTTACTTGCTGTTGCTCGCTAGCTTAGCTTCTGGATGTTTATTCGGTACTCGTTACTTGTGTGAGTGTTTATTTTGTAATTTTCTTTCTCTTTGCCAAGGCAGCCCATCACATTTACAATTATAGCCGCAGGCGGCAGTCGGCGGGTTCAAGCCTCTCGCGTTCAACAGAAGGAAGCGGCTCCATCGGCCAAAATCGAAATACTTGCCCCCAGAGCATGTCCACCAAAATTGGTGAAATTTTGTCCATCGGGTTTTGAGGTAAGCCTTTTAGGAATTTGTGGCGCCCCCTATGGGTTGAGCTAAAAATGCTTTGGTAGGCCTATTCCCAATCCGGCCTGAACATATACCCAGATTTATGATGATTGGACAAATGGTTAATGAGTTATGGACATTTTCCTGTTAAGCTCCCCCCCTTGCGAAGTTTTTAGGTTGATGGCGGCCATGTTTTTGACTGATTTGGCTCATTTATAATAGAAATGTGTATCTCTGTCATGTAATGCTGTATACCAAATTTGGTGTTGATGGAGTCAAAATTCAAAAAGTTTTATTCATATTACTGTTTTTCATTTTATGCAAATTAGCAAAAAATCCATCATGGCGGACTTCTATGGTCCAAGAGGCTTTTTTGTAGAGCACATTGAGCTGAACTTGTGTGTCGAATTTCAAGTCAATCGGACTTACGGTGTGAGGGGTGTGGCCTATCCAAAATTGCATTTTTTTAGCCTTAATTACAGCGCCACCATGTGGCTGATTTGGCTCAAGTTTCTTGGGAAGCATTTGCACATCATTTCCAGTTATTGGGCCAAGTTTCATGTTTGTAACTCATTCCAGCTTATGGCAATTTGAGCATAAGACAAATGATAATAAACTGGCACAAAAACAATAGTTCCAATAGTAGTGCTTGAACCCTAATTACACAGGGTCCCCTAAATTAGAACACACTTTTAAGTTGAAATCAGAAATTTACATACACTCAGTCATTAAAACTTTTTTTTAAAACCATTTCACAGACATCATGTTAAAAAACTGCTAAAAAAAAACAAACAAAACAGTTAGCCGACACAAGTATTATTTCCAAAAATAGTTTACAGACAGATAGTTGAAAAGTTGACATTGCCTTCAAACAGCTAGTAAAAACTCCAGAAAATCATGTCATGGCTTCAGAAGTTTCTGATAGGCTAATTGACATCATTTGAGTCAACTGGAGGTGTACTTATTGATATATTTTAAAGCCTACCTTTAAAATCAGTGGCTCTTTTGGTCATAATGACCATTAATATTTTTGGAGGAATAAGGCAAAGGTATGCAAGCCAAAGAACACCATTGCAATTGTGAAGCACAGCGTTGGCAGCATCATGTTGTGGGATGGTGTACTTCACAAAATAGATGGCATCATGAGGGAGGACAATTATGTGCATACATCATCCAGGAAGTTAAAATTTTAGTCAAAACGAGTCTTCTAAGTGGACCACAAACCCGAGCATAATTCCAAAATTGTGGTAAGATGGCTTAAGGACAACAAAATCAAGGCATTGAAGTGGCCATCACAAAGCCCTGACCTCAGTCCAATAGAAAATTTTGTCGGAACAACTGAAAAAGAACGCAAACAAGACGGCCTACAAAATTGACTCAGTTCCACTAGTTAATTCAAGAGAAATGGGCAAAATTCCAGCAACTTTTTGACAGAAGCAAATGGAAGGCTTCACAAAATGTTTGACCCAAGTTAAACAATTAAAAGACAATGTTGCCAAATAATGGATATACCTCTGACTCACTGGGAATGTGATGAAAGAAATTAATGCCGAAATAAATAATTCTCTCTACTATTATTCTGTTATTTTACGTTCTTAAAATAAAGTAGTGATCCTAACTGATGGGGGACAAGGAATGTTTACTAAGATTGAAGTGAGGGAGACAGAAAGAGAGAGACATAGAGATGCATAGCAACTACAATAGTAACAGCTATAGAAATATTACTACGGCTAGTGGTAGTAGTAGCTTTAGTAACTATAATTATGAAATATGTAATTGTGGCCATAATAATAAATAATAATAATACGTTTTATTTATATAGTGCTTTTCTAGGTACTCAAAGACAGTTTACATGAAAATTAAAAAGTACAAAGACATCATTATAAAAACAGCATTTGGCAGAGATTAGGCTCAGAGGTTAAAAGCAATTTTGAACAGGTGGGTTTTGAGTGAGGTTTTGAAAGTAGTGAGTGAGGTGGAATCCCGGATGTTTTTAGGGAGGGTGTTCCAGAGGGAGGGGGCAGCAATGGAGAAAGCCCTGTCGCCCCAAGTTCGATGCTTGTTCCTGGTGGTGGGGATAGGATGTTGGCATCACTGGACCTGAGAGTACGGGAGAGGTTGTGACGTTGGAGGAGGTTGGAAAGGTAAGAGGGGGCCAGGTTGTTGGGCTCTGTCGGTGAAGAGCAGTATTTTGAAATGCATGCGTTGCTTAATGGGAAGCCAGTGAAGGTTTTGGAGGACGGGAGTGATGGGATCTCTGATACGGGAGTTGGTTAGCAGGCGGGCGGCAGAGTTCTGAATGTATTACAGTTTGAGAGTTTTGGTGGATGTGCCATAGAGGATGCTGTTGCAGTAGTTGAGATGAGGGTTTCAGCCGCTGAAAATGAGAGGGAAGGACGGAGACGGGCAATGTTTTTTAAGTGGAAGAAGGCAGTTTTTGTTATGTGTTTGACATGGGGTTCAAATGAGAGGGTAGGCCATTATGTTGTTTTCATTATGTGAATTATTTACCTTTTCTCAGACCAACATTATGATTAATAGTTTATTTTAGTTTAATTTATGTATACCTTTCATTTAGTTCAAGTAATAGCGCTTTTATTTTGAAGTCTCACCTAGAAGTCTTGTTGAGCGGCGCTCACGTGAATTAGATCTACGCGAGGCCAGCAAGCAAGTAGGGGGCATGGATGTCAGTGCTTCGGTGAAAGTTTACCACGGTCTTTAAATGTGAGCGGTTATCAGGAAACCTCTAAGAAGCAAGGACTATTCCCTGTTTTGTAGCACGCAGCATTTTTTGTATGTCTGTATTTTCCTTTGGTAAAACGTTATTCCACATGCTGTGCATGTTTGTTTATGTTATGCTAACGTTGTTTGTATATTGTGTTTAGTTTTCACGGTGGATTTGGAGGACGTTTGTTCAAATAAACCAGTAGCAAGAAAGCCAATTGTGTCTGCATGTGCTTCGGGGGAATTCTAGTGAAAACTCGGACTGTTAATTGACGCGAGTGACGATGCGGCAACTTCAAAGGACTAGCAGGCTTCTCGCCACATGCCTTCCATGCAAGGAGCTGCAATTAACGGACTGCAGATGAGCTGGAAACGCGCATTATACACCACATAAAGAAGTAAGGCCACGCACGCATTCAAGACAAAGCTGTAAGAGCTTGGATATAAGTCAAGAGTGATCTAAGAAGATGGCTTTGTAAAGGTTTGCCTTAATTTTTCTGTTAGACAGCTACTGTGGTGTGTGGCCAGTGTCTTGCTTGTTTGCTCATGTAATTTAATGGAGCTTGCTGTTTATAGACACATTTAAGGTGCCAAAGTTAAAGGGTACATAGGTAAGTTTTCTGGTTGAACTTTCTATATTCCAAATTTAAGGTGTGTTTTTGGAAATAATAAGGGAAGGCTATTTACCAGTTAATGTCGAAGCTTTCTAAGCATTTCAAGTATTCAATATACATATATTTTCATTGTATTTTGAGGGTAATATTCAAGGTTTAATTAAGCTGTTTTTTGCACATTTCTAAATTTCTAAGTGCATTTTGAACCTTTTTGAAATACCATTATTGAAAATCATAATATTTGACGTGTTTAACTTTAAAAACATTTCCTTTTAAGTGTCATATACATTTGAATGAAAATGTTAGAGCTAAGTGAGCCTATAGTTCAGGTAAGGGACAGTGTTAGAGATAGAGATGCGAATTCCCAAGACCAATCTGAAGATGAGCAGGAGGGTGGTGTTGAAGTCCAGCAAGAGGAAGCGCAGCAACCCAGACAAAGTCAAAGAATCAAAACTCTGACCGAGAAGGGTAAAGGAATGCAAGCTGAAAAAATTAAAGTGCTTCAACAGAGGTTTAACTATATACATGTGCATCTCAAAAAATTAGAATATCGTGGAAAAGTTAATTTTTTTCCGTAATTTAATTCATAAAGTGAAACTTTAATATATTTAAGATTCATTACACATAAAGTGAAATATTTCAAGCCTTTTTTTGTTTTACTTTTGATGATTACGGCTTACAGCTCATG
>JBBPCS010001992.1:0-14175 GCA_037974645.1 Hollardia meadi
CTCTACATGTTAAGTGTCATGAGATAACTTTGTTGTGAATTGGCGCTATACAAATAAAATTTGATTTGATTTGATTATTTATTTTTTTCATTAATATATCATAGGGTTACTTCAGCAGGTTCTTACTGCCCTAACATAACCTTTTTTTAGAGACATATTAGGAAAAAAATGGCCACTATCGAAGCAACAGAGGACAAGATATCCCGACTTTTAGTCCCTGATGTGTATCAAGTTCAAAGAGCACTCCATCCATCCCCCATTTCCCATAATGCAACCAATAGCATCTATTTGTTTTGTTGCTTTGCTTTGTCTGAAATCTAGTAACTTTATAGTTAATATCAAACCAGAAAGAAATACAAGTTTATTCATAACTATGTGAAAGTATGAGAAAAGTTGACATTACATGTGATAAACTGCTTTATTACAAGTTAAAAATAAACACTGACAGGCGTTAATTCATCCATGAGTTGAGGATTTTATCAGTTCTGTGTGGTACATTTGCACACAATAAATAAAGTCTGTGTTTGGGTCAAATTACTACCTGAACCCAAATCATACATGATTAATATTATCACACCAATCAGATTAGGTAAATATTGAATCTTGTTTCAAACAAAATAAGCATACTTGGTACTATTTTTGCTTTGCCAATATATTGGTGATGTAATGTTTAGCTTATTCATAATCTTCCTTTAGCATGTTCGCACGTTAACATTTCCTAATTAGCATAAATACACTGTACATCTGAGGTGGATGGGAGAGACATTAGTTTGGTGGATAACCAAAGTTTTTAACCAAAAGTTTTCACGATGGCACTAGATGAAAATTTAAAGAAAGAGTTCACCTAAAAATTTAAATTCAGTCATTATCTACTCACCCCCATGCAGATGGAGAGTTGGGTGAAGTTTCTTAGTCCAAAAAGTTTCTGCTCACAGCAAAACAGTGTTGCATTATTCTCCTAAACAACTGAGGTAATTGAAGTTGTAGTAAAGAACAGCCAAAAACAGACGACAAACAAAATGGCTCCATAAAGCTCGTCCGGCGTCGTATAAGTCTCCAGAAGCCTGAGATCCCAAGCTGATTTGAAAAGATGTTATTCACACCCTTTTAAAAGCCAAATTCTTCACTGAGGGGATGCACGCTAATGTTTTTAGGGAGCAGTATGGAGTCATTTTACCATTTAAGTCCCCAGCTTCTTCAGTTGTTTAGGAGAATACTGCAATGCTCTTTTGCTGTGACACTCCAGAAATATTTTGTGGTCGAAGAAGCTTCGCCTGACTTTCTATCTGCATGGGGTCAGTGGATAATTACTGGATTTTCATATTTTGGTGAACTGTTCCTTTAAGGGATTGAAGTTATTGAATCATGAACGTGTGTACCAAACTTTATGCATCCAATAGTTGACAAGATATTTAAGATAAGATATTGGCCAACCACAATTGACCGAAATGTCAACCTCATGGTGGCGCTAGACAAGAAGTCTGAGGTTCACCAAGGTTATTAGAATAGAACAGAATCCTCTGGGCACCATGAACGTCGTTACAAGACGTGTCATCAAGCAGATGTTGAGATATTTTACTGACTAAGGGAAAAAAAATGGATCTGCTAGTGGGGCTGCAGGAAATTGAATCCTTTAGGGGTCTATGATATCTTTAGCAAATTTCATGGTAATCCATCAAACAGCTGTTAAGATATGTCACTTTGAACCACATATGGCTCATTCTCATGGAACAAAAAAACAGATGACCTCTGCAATTATAAAAAATTACAGGTACCCAGTCAGCATTAGCTCTATTTGATATACTTTGTATTCTCCAAACACTGATGATAAGTCGTTTCCTATCTTCAGTCTGTATACTCCTGGCCCTCGGGGGGAACGTACCCACATCTCTTCTCTTGATAAAACACAGTGAAACTCAGAGCAGAGTCTTGTTTTTTTTGTTTTTTTATCACGTTAGAGCTAGAAAACACAGAGTAGTGACAGACTGAGGCTGTAGAATCCTCCGGGCTCGAACACAGCAAGAAACCATTCATTTATGTTTACAAATAGAGCGATCACACTGATTTCATTTCAGCGAAGGCAGATCATATTTGGGTTGGAAAATGGATATTCCCTGTTGCCTGGCGCTCTCACGCGCTTTCCTCCTCGTCTCGTTAGCCATGATGCACCGAGAAAAACACTGTCACTGAACGAGCCACCAGAGAACAGTTCCCCAGCTAATAGCAGGCGCTGCTCTATCACGTTTTTGGCCACACATGGCCGCCTGCATTTGTCAACATGTGCAGTGGAAGCAGTCACACTTTCATTGTTCCTACAATGACATTTTGATAGACCGATGTTATTTGCTTGCCGGGTTTCACTCATCGTTTTCTTTATCAGCATTGATTTCTCCACCCCCATGGCTGACTCCCTCAGCTCCTGTAAGCTCAAGGGTCAAAGAGAAAAAGCACCATGTCTTATCAGTCTGAATGATGCAGTTGTTCACGGCTGATAAAAAGGACGACTATTAGGAGCAAATGAAAGGGTAATGAAAGTAAAGAGAAGTGCAGGTTTACCAGGCTTCAGTCAGGATATCAGAACGAAAGCTTCCTCTTGTTCCTTTAATTCCTGTGCTGCCAGACATATGGATGACCATTCCACCCCTTTCCATCTTATTCACATGCACTTTAAGAAGCTCTCTTTTTTCACTTCCAAAGCCAATTTAACTGATGATGTTACACAAAGAGACTTGTGATTCACATATTCCTACAGTAACCTGAACAACATGCAGTACAATCTTATATATGTGTATTTTTTGTTTCTTCTGAATAGAATTGACACGCTGCAGATTGCTGCACACCTACCCGCGCTCCACCACTCCTCTGTTCTGATCCAGGCACTGGTCTTCTCTGGCTGTCATGCTCGTCATTGGGATTGGCAGTTTAATTAACTTCATATCTCCGTGTGCCGCGGAGCAGCTACTTCTCTGTGCACAAGAGGATGTATGTGCGGGCGCTGAGAGTGTCACTGCTGTTACATAAAGACCTCCTGAAGCTGTGTTTTGTATGACCCTGTTTCCAAAAGTTGGGACAGTAAAATGTAAAGAAAAAAAAGAAAAAGATTGCAATCATTTGAAAATGAATTGTGTTTACAACAACGTAGTAATCTCCTTTCCACAATCATGTGTTTGACAAAGTGTTGAACCTCAGTCCATCCTTGCTTGTGAAGGACTGAGCCTTTCGAGGATGCACCTTTCATACCCAGTTATGATACTATCAGCTGTTACCAGTGAACCTGTTGGCTGCCCAAATGGAGGCCTGTACTACGAAGCAGGATTTGTAGTAAGTGATGTAAATTGAGGGTTAACCCTGGGTGTGCAGGGTTAATATTCATAGTCATGCTAATATAGTTTAGTTAGCTAGCTGTGAAGAGAACATTCTTCCCGACTTGAAACTAGCGACTGAGACCATAAACTCATTAGAGGAGCTCTGTTGACTTGTTATACTGTCTATGGTACAAACTTAGGGTGTAAAGCTTAAAATACGATGGCATATACCAGGAGAGAGGGTCCAATGAAAGATGTTGTTGAGTTGCATTATGGGAAGTGTAGGATCCACTGTTTTTGGAGCTTAACCCATACTAAGGACTAAAAGTCAGGTGCTTTAATTGGCTTTAAGTTGCTCGAAGCTTTCATCTGATAGCATTTTAGCCATCAGATCAAAATGTGCATCTTTACACGAAGAATATTAGAATTCATGGACTGTATAAAGATGGCCGACATGACAGCTCCACAAAATAAAGCCAAAACATCTTGATCGCCCCCTGGTGGCTGGCTGCAGTATAGGTAATAAATCCTACCCCTAAATGTTATCAGATAGGACATGGACCAAAACTAAAAAAACTAACAAACTAAAAGCTCAAAGTACACGTCAAATAATTTTTTAAATTAAATTAGTTAAATAAGTTCTTATCACGCTAATGTATGTTCAAGTGTTTTTCTAATAAGATTTTGATTTTAATTAGTTACTTGATGCTATGAAAAGCGGCTGAAACGTCATGATTGCATAGGATGGGTGTATGGGCTTCACCGCCCGATTACTACTACATGGACTCTGGTTCCAAATGACATCAACAGCAAGAGATGACAGCGCTCATTACATCATATTTTGGCTTTATTTTGTAAAGCAGAAGGGAGAAGAGATGCATGGTCCATCTTTATATACATGTCATGTTTACCTTCCAGCCGTATTTTCAACTTTCTATAAAACAAGGCTGGATTTCTTTACATTTACTGTGGATATGAATGCTTGTGATGAGTCGTGATGTGTTTGGTGACCTGACATTTTGCGCACTCTGAGGGAGAAAAAAAATGCTACATTTACACAATAGATGCCTCCTAATCTAATGATCAGATAGCCGTGAACTTTTCTGAGCACATTCATGCCCGTAGAGGAATAAACCTCATTGCTAATAATCCTACTGCCAAATTTGACATTTTTAGTAACACTGCTGGCAAGGTTGTAAGTGGAGTTGAATAAGACTTTAAATATTGCCAAAAAGCATAATTAATTCTCCTTAACCATAACATGATGGACAGTGGTGACAACAGTGCTTTCTGTTCTCAAGTCTTAAGACTCTGGCCAAGATCAGTATCTCTTAGCAACATCATATAATTACATTTGATAGCTCCATGGACTCATTGCCACTTAGTCAGATGGCCTCAGGAAACAGGTGCTCAGTAGCTGAGATGGTTATTTGCTTTCTGGTGGTATAGTGGCCTATGCTGTTAAATATGTTAAATACAAAGACCAGACCATTGAAAAAAGTGTGTTATAAATTGTGTTATTTATCTTTTGCACAAAACTGGCCTGGTTGTTGACCTGTTTATCTTCAAAGTTCAAGCAGTTCCCACTACGGCCAATTTCTGAGATGAAGGGTTTTCACCGAGCAGTGGTGATAGAGAGATCAGAGGAGGGAAGCAGAGATGGCAGCCCTCTGTACCAGGACTGAGCTGTGAAGACATTAGGTCAACACTCATTACAATGATATTCCTTTATTTCAACAGATGAGTCTTTTCTGGGCTGCAATACTCCCAACTTCTACCTTATCGAGAGAGAGAGAGAGAGAGAGAGAGAGAGAGAGAGAGAGAAGAAGGAAAAGAAAAATCTATGTAATTAAAATACACTGGCTCTTAATTAAATATTGTGTGGTTTAATTAGGAAAATTATCGCTGAAGCTAAATCCATCTTTACAGATGTTCTATCAGAGACTTTGTGGAGAGTGGTCAGTGGTGGGGGGAGTCAGAGGAGGGCGTGAGAGGCAGGGCTGGAGAGTCATCCATTGGTCAAATGTAATTTCCTCCCATTGTCCAGAATAGTCATTTTCATTAAGGGGAATTGAAAATATGAGGTAATTAAGAGGACAGGTTCTTCATCAGCTGAGGGCCTGACAAGAGGTGAGTGACTGAAGGTGAGATGGTAGATAGGAGGGAGCAAGGGATGACCGGGCATAATTCAAAATCAATCAGGATCAAATGGCAACTGGAGAAACCCAACATGAGGTGAGGCAAAGACATGAGGATGTATAGTGAAGGGCTGATTTAACAGCTTTTAGAAGGCTTACACTAGAGCTAAGGATGATGATGATCTAGTGGTTTCTTTGTGCAGAGTAAGAATGACTAAACCACTTGCCAGATTGCCAAGAAATTAGCAAGTTTTATTTATATCCCCATTTTGAAGGGGAAAAAAACTGCTGAAAGTGTTACCTTTGATGCTATTATGTTAAATAAAACATGATAAAGTGGGAAAAAAACATTGTAAAGTTTGTCCAATGAACCACTCCAATGAACTCAAGTACCCTTTCTGACAGTGATAAGTGTGTATTTGTTCTGACACCAGGCACCACTGGTGTGTTACCTGTCAGCTTGCCAAAAAGACATCGCATTACTTCCTGCTTTGGCAATGCATTTTAAAAATGAAAGCAATCCACACTGCAGATTTGTCCAATATGAACATAATTTCTAAGAATACTAGTTTTAAAGTAATTGAAGAAGGGCCCCTTAATAATAATAATAAAATGCCTTTACACAATAACACTTTTTACAGGTCACCTTAAAGGGTGAAGCTGGGTTACTTTTTACTTTAATTATGAATTTTTCCCCTGATGACGCAATTAATTGATCTTTTTCCTAACAAAGCCTAGACAACCTATAGACAACGCGCACATGTATGCACGCATGCATGCACGCACGCACACACACACACACACACACACACACACACACACACACACGTAGCTGATACACAATCGCCATGATTCCACCAGGCGTGCCGCGGCGTGTTTTGCACTTTTGTAATTGAGGCTACAGGAATGAATTTACACGTTTGTAATGTCAACACATTCTCATCCCACATCGTCAGAGACTGCCGCTTTGCCACGTGCCCCTCGCGTCTCATCCAGATGCACGAGGTATCCTTTAGCATCTACGTGCAGCGCGTAAGGCCTTCCTGTCACGAAGTCTTTCTAACACATGGTTAAACAGCACTTTGGTTAAGTTAAGGCCCCAAAACTACTTGGTTAGCTTAAGAAAAAGATCGGTGATTTGTGTGTGTGACCTGCTTCTCAACCCAACTCCAATCGTGGACTTTCTCGCTTTGGAAACTATGTTGCTTCTGCATCTGGAGAGAGGGACGAGACAAAACAGTGGCAATGGATGGCCCGGGAATGAGACATCTGTGCACTTTTGGGGTGTTTTTTTTTTTTACACCTGGCATTTCCTCAGAGCTCTGACGGGGCTTGTCATGGAGCTCGGGTAGCTCCACTTCAGGGGTTCTTAACCTTTTATAACTTAAGGCCCATTTGTGATTATCAAAAGTCAAGTCCATTTTATTTATATAGCCCAGAATCACAATGCCTCAGTGGGCTTTACAATCTGTACAGAGTATGACATCCTTTGTCCCCAGATCCTCAATTCAAGTGAGGAAAAACTACCCCCCAAAAAAAAATAAAATGGAAGAAACCTCAGGAAGAGCCACAGAGGAGGGATCCCTCTCAATAGATGCCATGTGAACAGAACAGACCATCACAATCACAGAATATAAAAATTACAATGACAACATTTCTAGTGCATGTAGATTATGTAATAAATGTGAACAATGTGGATCCAGCAGGACGCCAAGTGGCATCTGGACCATAACTTCCTGTCACCACGGTGAACTGGAGGAGGACAGGCCATACATACTGTCCATTTTTTCGCCGCACTGCTCAGCCATGCACACTCTACGCACTGATAGGCAAAGATCATACTATCAGGAGGCGGGGGACAGGCAGTGTACAGTTGCGAGGGACTGTAGCTATGTTGTTTTAGCATTGTATGTTTCTAAAAGTGGCCCGGCACTCCTGACTCCTGACCAGCTCACACAACATCAGTCCAGGTGGCTGTGATGCGTCTGGTCTGATTAACAGATGGCCTCATTATCCAAGCATGTCCCAGTGTGATCTGATAAACCTCCACATCCACTGTGGCTATACTGGAAATAGGCGCTTGACTATTTGCAAGTACAGCATGTGAGACCCTCAAGCCCCGTTAAAAGTGCTTCCCTGTTCTTATGTCACCCCACTCGTTTTTTCACATTAGTTTTATTTGACTTCTCAAATCTGCTTAACCCTGTAAAGTCCACTGTTGTAAAATTACAACATCACCTTTAGCTCTCCGAAAAAGAAATATGTAAGTTTTTTTTTTTTTTAAGACCACATTCACATAGTCAATGGGTCTTATTGTTTAGCCTCACAATGCTATTGGATAGTAAATGTGTATATACAGTAGGTCTGGCCATCTGGCCATGACCTCACACAACCTGCAAACTTTCCTTGAAGCTCATCTTGTTTTACTGGACTGGATAAGTCAAGATTCAAGTCAGTAAAATGCCTGAAATATATATATTTTTTAGATTATTACAATGTGTAGAACATGTAGATACTTAGTTACTATGAAATACAATCATCAAATTAGATTTACAGCTTGTTAGGTCTATGTTGCAATATTACAACACTGGGTTAAGTTGGTAGTCAAAATAGCATGTGCACCTTACACCTTATTTGGCAGTTAGACATGACATTGCACTTCTCACATGTTCACATATGGAAGAAATACTAATAGAAACATAATGTCTATGATAATTCACAAGTTCTAAATATGTTTCACTGTTACAATTTTAAGTTAAGACCAGAATTGAATAAAGGAATACATTATTTCTGTTGCACTATTACACTACTATAAAGAAAATATACTGAACTGATCCTTGGCATTTTTTCTGGGCTTTGTTTGTTTGTCCAAATAGCTGCTTGCTGCATTAGGCAGAAACAGGTTCTGAATGTTCGTGAATGTTCCAGTTGTTGCATTGTTCAGGGACAGGTGAGAATGTTCTTGAATGTTGGGACGTAAGTGTTCTGGGGGATTGCATGTATTCCTTTTAGTATGGAAAGTAGAGAGCATTATAGGCTAGCCAGACAGTATTGTTGATGTTGATGTTGTTGACAGTATTGAAGACGGGCCTAATGCAAATGTATGGAGTCCATATGTATTGGGAAACAGACGTGCGGTACACCCCTGTTTCTGATGTGATGTCACAACAGGTTCCAATCTCTGTTGACATCATCACATTTTGTAAACAACTTGACAGTGTCAGAGACGAAAGAAAGAAAGACAAACTCTGGAAACTCAGACCATGGCTTGATTCATTCAGAGAGAAATGCCTGCAGGTGGTACCAACTTTTTGAAGTAATAAATTAATATACATAAAAATATTACTTGTGTAATTATTATTTGTGATATATACCGTTATGGGGCTACATAAGCAATCAACCCTGAAAATGAACCCTCAGTTATTCTGTATATTTGTTCAGTGTGAGAACAAATACAGAAATTCTTCTCACAACTAGGCCCAACGTTGCAATATTACATTTCCCTAAAAAACTTACTAAAACATAAAAAATGTGAAAAACCTTTTAGAGTCCACCGCTGCATGTTAGTTGCCACCTTTGCAACAGAGCTTTTTCATTTTCTTCAAATGGCTTTATTTCAAGGTGTCCTGGAGTCTCCTCGCTCATGTCTACACACAATCTGTTTTAGACTCACTACAGTTGGGCTTCAGTAGTGGACCCCACTTTCCTCAAAGGACCTGATGGCCCAAAACTTCCCAACAGGGGGAAAAAAGTAATTCTACATGCATCTATGAGTTTATGTGCACACATACAAGAAGGAGAAAATCAGGACGTTGAATGATTTGATCTACTGTAAATGTATCCTGGCAACTCGAAACCTGTGCAACAGAAGGTCATGCTGGACCTGGAGTGACTCACTCCCATAAATTATAAATAAATCACCCCACCAATATTACATTTTTTTCAATTTAAAGGGACAGTGCATCCTAGAATCAAAAATAAATATTTTTCCTCTTACCTGTAGTGCTATTTATCCATCTAGATTCTTTGGATGTGAGTTTTGGAAATATTGCCTGTAGAGAGGTCTGCCCTCTCTCAAATATAATGGATCTAGATGGAACTTGACTTGTGCCAAAGTGCCAAAAAAGCGAACTAATCTAGCTAACGTTACAGAGGACGTCATTAATGTTTATATCCCACCCTGTCACGATTATGGTGGCACATTTCCTTATGCACGATGATATGGTGTAGTTCAGTAGAAAGACATTAGTCCCTACATGAAACTGCTCACAACAAGGTCTGTGGATTATCTTGAATAACCAGGTGGTGATTTCTGGAAAGAGACATTGCTGTTGAGTTTGTCATTTTTAATGTATTTTCAGAAACTCACACCAAAACAATCTAGATAGATAAATAGCACTACATGTTTAAAACAAGTACTAATAAGATGGAGAACCAAAGCATCTGGGCCCTGCTATTTTATGTCGACCTGACAGCAGCTCACTCAGAGACCTAGGCAGGATATATGTCAATTGACAAACTGTGTGTATGCACAAAGACAAAAAGATGCATACATATTTGTCGAAATGAGCAAATGCAATTTCCACTCACCTAGTTATCCATAAGTGGATGTCGAAACGCTCTTAAATCTGTTCACATACTGTATCAATATTTGTGACCACTCCACTGCTCATTAGACCTGAGAGTATGGCAAATAAGAAAAAGTGCCATTTAGCCAGTTGTGTTTCAGAAAATAGTGTAGACTGCACACATAAACCCATTCTCATCCCAGGTCGTCACACGTAACATACCGATGTTTTGTCATGCGCCCCTCGTGTCCTATCCAGACACGCAAGGTTCCCTTTAGTGTCTCTGGGCAACGCGCAAAGGCTCACGCCCCGCACGTCTTATCTTGACGCACAAGGTCTATGTTGCTTTGGTTAAGTTTAGACACAAAAACCACGTGATTAGGTGTAGGAAATGACTAGTGACGCTTGGTTTTTGGGTGGAAGTCGTGTGTGACCCTCCACTCAACCTCCACCCCTCTTGGCACTTTTTCACTTTGGAAATCTGTCATCTGTTCAAGTTGTCTGAAACTGATGTGGACAGTGTTACATTGCAGGTACATTAAACCCTTGTGCGTCTCTGCCTGATGGTGAAGGGTACCTTGTGTGTCTGGATGAGACGCGAGGGGCAGTGCCAATCGTTGATATCTGACGAGCTGGAGATGAGAACGGGCTGTAATAACAAAATTTGTTTAATTGGCAGGTCCACCTCATGATCATTTCACCTGCAGCTATCTCTTGAAAACCTGGACTGACGTATATATGCATGAGGTGCACACATTCTTATTTAATAAATATATAAAAAGTTTATGTGTTAATACATCAGGCCCCTGGAGTAATAGATGTCTATAATCCCTGGCTGCTTAGGACGTCCATGCTACAGGAATTAGCACATATTGTACAATGCTGTAGATTATGATGTGCTGCTGAACTGTAGGACAGTCACTTTAGTAAAAAATCATGTGAATTACAACTTAATTTCTAACTCCACAAAGATAGGACTATGCCATTTCATATCCATCCTTGAATATTACAATTATAGATAGGAGCATTTTTGCTATTCAAGCAAATTCAACAAAAACATACATGGTCAGTAAATACAATTACTTTTTCATTGTCCTTGACAAATCCCCAAATTGTTTAAGAAGCTAATTTAAATTCTGTTTGAGTGAAGGTTTGTTGCCCACCCTGGACAGGATGAGCAGAGTGTAACAAATTGCATTGGATTCAATCTGCCTATTTTTTATAGGTCGCAATGAATGCAAATGGGATAATCATGGTCCAAAAGTCAAGTTTCTGTAAAATGCTGTGAGTGCAGTCTGGACAGTCTGATTAAGCATGCAGACACACCTGAATCGGGGTAACAAACAATAAAAAGACATGTCTCCCTCTCCGAAGAAATAAATCCTGCACCTGGTGTATAACAGCATAATATAAATTTTATTACAGACAGAGCTCCAAAAACTAATTTCAGCCTAGAGCTGCCAGCCCCTTTCATTGTATTTATGAGGTGAAACATGTCCTATTAAATAAAATGCTATATATTTCCCTCCCCTCCTGACTTAAATATGCTGTCTTGTGTTTGCTCTTACCTCCTCCCCTTCATGTGGGCCACCTGGGGAGCAACCGCAGTAATCCTGATCATTTTAACAACGTGTGTCTAGACACTGCACTGTTCATCGTCATGAAAGCCTTGTGAGTGTGTCACAAGTTGCCTTTTTGTCTCTCAGGGGGGCTTTACTCGCTGCAGCGCGCCTGAAATCCCAATAGGTTACCTCTGACAGGCTGACCGACCATGGATTTTTCTTGGTCCCCCGTTACGGTCGATCAAAAGCCGCTCTTATTCTTTCTCATCATCAAAAATGAACCAGAGTGGAGGACAAAAGCCAGCCAGATCCACCTTTCTCTCACACAAACACGGGTCAAACCTTGTTAAATTAGAAATCTGTTTTCCTGATGACTCATACGACCCCTCAGCTTTTCAAACTAAGTGTGTTTTGGATGGATGTTCGGTACTCAGTTTAAAGCAACGGGAGAGAAATAACAACAGAGTCGTTACGTCTGCAGATACAAAGCACTTACACAATTACTTCACCTCAGGCATTTGATGGAAAACTTTTCCATTTCTGTAAGTCATTTATTTTTCTTTAAAAATGGAATATAATGGAACATAGAGTGTGTAGGCAGCAACGCATCTTGCCAAAAAATTTGTTACAATTATCCTCACAGTTGGCCGTTGAAACATCAAGGAGCTCAATTCTACAAAAAACATCTTGACTAAGAATTAAAGTTGACTAGTCTGAGATGAAATGGCTTACATAATCCATACATTACTGACTTCTGATTGTAATCAGGATACGTTATATCAATATTTTGATACTTAATGTATAAGAAAGCTCCAGGAAAAAAAGTGAGATCCTCGGGATTTTCAATTACACGATAATAATTTTTTTTTGTTAGTTTTTTTAATCTAAATCTTTCATTTTATTTCCCCTCATTCAGCTGATGTTTCCAAGGTCAAGAATGTAATTATGCTCAATTTTAGGGCAAATGTGAATGAACACTTTTTAAAGTGCACAGAATAATGAAACATTTGAAGATCTACAGTTTCAAAACTGTACCTGCTAATGAAGACCATGTGATATGGTCAAAAGCTCCAGGACAAGTGAGTAAGTAAGTGGACACAATCAATCTAACTCACAATCAAACTGTCATGGGATGGCGTATGAAGAGCACGCCACTTTGAAGGTAATTTTGCATGTAATTTCACACATTTTAAGCTTTTCGCTTGTTATTTAATGCCGTCTGCATTTTATGAGTTTTAGACATGCAGAAAATGACAACGTCAGGTGACTTTCGTCATGTGACATTTGTTGTCTTAGTCACATGACCTACAGTCACAGTTTTGTTAAGTTTAGGCAACAAAACAACTTGGTTAGGCTTAGGGAAAAAAACATGGTCTGGGTTAAAAATTTTGTTACGTTAAGTTATGTAAGATAACATAACTTACACATAAGTTACGTTACTTATGTGACACAAATTCAAAACATTACATAACTTAACTTACAGACATGAATTAACGCCGGTCAATATCAACTTTCGGTCTCACACAGGACGGCAGACAGCTTTAAATGACCCGCAAAAAGAAAAAAATGTGTTTTAATAACTTGCAAACTGACTGAAGACACTGGCGTGTTATTCATACGCCATTTGGTGAGACCAGGCTGCATGAATAGGTTCTTCATTATGAAACTCCATGCCCTTAGCTTATTCTAACACAACATATTTTCTCTGAGCACACATTTAGCATGTGCACAAATTGATGTGCAAAACGTCCTTAATGTGGTGATTCACCAGGTCAGTTTGACCTGAGAAGTTCAAGTTTCTCAAAGATAGACTTTGACTCGGGCATGGATCAAGCTAACAGTTGGACTTGAGATAAAGTCTAAAGTCATCTTTTGCATGATGCAGTGTTTTTTTCATAAATTTAAATGAACGTCTGTCACATTCAAGCTCTTCATACAGGACAGTGCATACAATTAAGCCATCAGTGTCAGTACGGATAAATCTCTGTAAATCACAGTATACAATAGTTTTTAAATCTAGAGTCAGTGGCAACTTTACCGCATTGGCTCACCGCTAGTGATGTGGGTTTTTTGGGGTTTTTTTTACCAAAGACTGGTTTTCCAGAGCGGAAGGCAGGATGAACTGTAGTGTGTGTAAGAGTAAGCTTCAGTATGGACTACAGGCTACAGCAACTAGAATTAGTCGGAGCCTATGGTGTCAAGAGCATGTCGACAGTATTTGTGTAATTACTCTCACTGCCAGAAGAGGGAGACACGTACAGCGCTACAATTTTAAGTAGAACTAATTACCATAAATTCAACACAAACTAATGTCAAAAGGACATTTTGCAGCTTGTAAATGTCAGTGGCTGACACAGAGTTAGTGGTTGTGAAACGTACAATAATATATGCTATGATGTACTGTATGTAATAGTGTGTTCACTTTATGTTTATAACTTCGCCAAGAAAAAGTAAAGAATTTGCACAGAACTTTTTCACTTCTGTATTTATTTAAAATGCCAGTTATGTCAAATCAAATCAAATCAAAATCAAATCAAATTTTATTTATATAGCACCAATTCACAACAAAGTTATCTCATGACACTTAACATGTAGAGTAGGT
>JBBPCS010001993.1:0-14173 GCA_037974645.1 Hollardia meadi
GGCAGTCCTTGAAATTTGCTTTATGTGGGAGCTAAATGACAAATCCTGATCAAAGATGACTCCCAGATTTCTTACAGCAACAAACACCAAAGTCAGTGTGTGTTTGTGTATGTAGGCCCAGGATTAAAGTGGGTTGCTCTGTACGGTATCTGCGCTGCTGGAGCTCAATTGACTCTTTTAACACTGACTGTGATCATTTTCTGTTATGTGACACTGGCAAGAGGTGAAACCACCAGGCAAAAAACCTTTTTTTCCCTTCTATGTTTATTCCTCTTACTGGCGAATTTATGCCATTGAAGATAGCAACAAAAAGATACAAGGAATGTGTTTTGAGAAGAAACACTGGATATTATATTGATCATGTAGTAGGATAAGATGAAACTTTATTGATTCCTGTGGAAACATTGTGAAGTTGCATCAAATTATAATCAGGCAAATCTTTTTAAGAATAAGTGTGAGAATACTGGACGAGTAGAAACATATTTAAATCAGTAGTAATCTTTGCATGAGCATGAACATGATACTAATGTTACATAACCTGCTAACACATAATATACCAGTATGCACTTTTGTGTTTAGAGTGCATGAAGAAATTAAATCACATGGGGTAGTGGAGCACTTCCAGGGTTGCCAGATATGAGTCAGAGTTTCCAGCCTAATCACAACTTAAAACCTGCCAAATAAAAAACAGCAAAAATAATAACCTTGTCAGAAACAAAATCCATAAAACCATTACATACATAACAGAAAACACAGCATACATAACATACATAAAACATACAAAGCTTCATATCTGCATCGAATAACAAAAGATTTACTTAAATTTGTGGAGTTTTCGACTATAAAATGAGGACTTTTGTTAATATTTTTTAGAAAATATTTTCAAAATCACAACACACAAAATCAGCCCAAATTTCAGCTGTCAGCCCAACGCTATTTTTTCCTGCTCAATGTCATCAAAAGCAGCCAGTCTCTTGTGGGTTTAATTAGTATTAGAACAACTAAAATGACCCTGACAAAAAATGTTTTCACCTATGTTTTTTTTTCTCCTCGACCTGACCTTTTTATTTCCTCATTTCACAGATCAAAAAAAGGAAATATCATTCTGGCAAAACCTTTTTCCCCACCTGCAACAAAGGTACTATGTTTGCCATCTTAATTTAGCATGTTAGCATTCACAACACTTAACACAACTGTTTAGGCTGATAGGAAGTCATTGAACTTTCTTTTTTAACTTGAGGCTCTTCACAGCATCGAATAACAAAAGTGCTGATTAATATTGATCCCTGCTGTCCTCCCCTGTGCCCCCTCTTTTTACTTAAAAGATAAACAGGTGAAGGAGTGGTTCTGTCAAATTACAACAGCACGCAAGCCACATCTCAAGACAAGATTGGATGGAGAATGTGAAGTCACAGCTAGTTGACAGCTAGTTTATCACCGGATAGACTCAATCCTGAGCAGGGCTCAGCTGTCAATCATGACATTTCACCACCCTTAAATAGCATTGAATAACTAATTAAATCCAAAATTATCAGAAAAATGATTACTTGAAAAAAAAACTATAACTAGAAAAAAAAACTATAAAAATGATTTTTAAAAACGACAGAAACCATCTTTGGGAAAAATGTATTTGACTTAGAGTTTTTAGTTTGGCCCGTGTCCCATCTGCTAATATGGATGGGTGGAATTTATTACCTATACTGCAGCCATCCAGAGGCAGCCATCTCTCTCTCTCTCTCTCTCTCTCTCTCTCTCTCTCTCTCTCTCTCTCTCTCTCTCTCTCTCTCTCTCTCTCTCTCTTATATACTGTATATACTGTATGTATATATGCACAGTATACACTATTGAAGCCCAAACAGTCTCAAGTATACAGGAACTGCAGCTTATGGAACTGTGTTCTATTTTCAGCTGATAGTTATTGGAATAGATATATTGTTTTTGTGTTTTACTGTCTTCCTTTCTTTCAGTGGAGAGATTCTTTTCAGAATGAAAATGGTTGAAGGTTTTCACAGCATGGGTTTCTGTTGCAATCTGCTTGTCTGCCTATTCCTTCTTCTACTTTCATCAGTTCATTGTTGTCATTATCTGCTCCTTCCTTTTGCTGGCTCACTTCCTCTCAACATTACATCAGCTCACCTTCCCTCCTTCCTTTTCTCCTCCAATTTTTTCCCACTTCAAAATACCTTTCCTCTTCTTCTCCCACTCCTTGTTTACACTTCAAAATCTCTCACTCTTAGCTTTGAGCTTATTCTCATTTTGTAAAAATCAAGTGCTCTCAAGTGTTTCTGCTCCTTGTCAGGGCCAGATAAGCTAGAAACAACTATGCCTGGACATAGTCTAGTTCACTTCAAAGGATCAGATAATTAAATGAACCCGTGGACATACAGACATATTCTTTGCACTGCATTAACCATATTTAGATGCTTAAAGGAAAACGGCTTTTAGAGATGGAAAATCTTCATGTGTTGCTCGGTGAATTGGGGATTTACTTTTTTAAATTTTGTTTATGTCTCCTTTGAATGATGTGTGATGTACGATGAGTTAACAAGGCAATTAAGCTTGTTTTAGTTTAGTAAAAGAGGGAAACTTGAATTCAGAAGGTGTACTGTTAAATATCAGTCAGGACCACTATAGTCAACGAAACTTAGATTCCCATTTGCAATAAGTTATATTTGGTGGTATGTCTCTGTTCTGAGGCCTCCCTGCCCTTCCATGTGCATACCAAAGGCAGGAAGAGCACACCTTCATGCTCTTCCATGTGCCTGCAAGAAAAGCCTGAAGCAGGGAGCAGCAGCAAAACCCCCAAAACGACCACACCAGGCGAACCTCCCATGCTCAACCTGCACTGACATGGGAGTGCCAGAAGACAGAGCTAGCTGAGCAACTGAGTACAAAAACTAATTAAAGCTGACACACTGCACCAATTGGGGCGTGATGTAACCGCAACCTGTTGAGCGGAAACTGACTGGTCGACACAGTCCGAATCTCATGCACCTTGCACACCATGCAAAGGATGTGAATATCACCCGGTGTCCACCTGGCTCCTCTGTGCAAATTTGAGTTGGATCCGATCTGATCAACCTTGTAAGAATAAGCACCTGAAACTATAGAAACTGGGATTTTTCATGGCTAGTAGGTGGCACTGTGACCACAACTGAACATTGTCATGTGGATGTCCTCAGGGCAGAACTCCCATCCAACATGTGAAGTTTGGGGATGATTGGATGATGTACAGTGGAGACACAACAACCTCCTTTTTATGGCAAAACACTGAAATTCGCTGCATACAGGGTGCCCGCTCAACGAAAACTCTGGATTTCAACAACCCTTCATTCCTAAGGTGTCAAGAATGCACTGACCAAATTTGAAGTTGATCGGGCCAAATCTCCAGGAGGAGTCAGCCCAAGTACAACTCTTGGAAATGCCAAAAACGGCACAAAAATTGCACAGAAAATTTTAATGTCTTACCTCCTGTTGGGTTCAGGTCATGGCTCCAAGAGGCCTTCTGTAGATCTAGGTATGCTACACATGCCTACCGAATTTTGTGGATGTAGGTGAAAATAGCCCAGAGGGCTAGTTTAGGGGGCGCTAACGGGCCATTTTGCCACGCCTATGGCGGAAACCAATAAAATATATACATTTCCACTACAACTGAAATACAAGCCCTCAAAAATGCAATTCATTTAAAATAATAATAATAATTTTTTACATTGCAATAAAATAACAGTGCAGTTTGGCCAATTGAATCCAAATAAATTCCTAGCATGAGGTAAGATAGCTAGTGAGTTAATAAAGAGAAGCAGAGCAGTTTAGCCATATCATTATATAGTATGACCAAGCAGACCACAGGGCACACTTAGCTTTTTGAGAATTGAGGAAGGCTTGAGTTTTGAGATGAGGTAACTTCCTTTGTAGATGATGACCATGGGCTGAATGCTGCAGTTGCTACTCCTATGCAGAGAGAATGAGCAGTGTAGTGCTCTATACTAACTACTAAGAAATACTAACAATTTAACAATAATAGGAAGTCAGACACAGGAACAGCATAGTGATTCCAGTCAATTTTCACAATAAAAGACTGTGTGCAGACTATTGATCGTATATCACATCAATAGCCAAAAAACAACAACATTTAACTACGTAGTCGATGATGTACAAAAATCAAACAAAATCAACCACACTGGGCAGGAAAAACACTCCGCTTCTGCAATGCACCCAGTGGGGTATGGAGCCATGTGGAGAACAAAACAAAACCACATAGCAGCCAGAACGCAACACAGCCATGGCCATGGAATCAAGGGGTTAGGGCTCTGGGGTCTGGTCTTGGCTGCATTGTACTGCAGCATGGCATACCTGGTCTTATTGCCATGTGGATGGCCACTACTGTACAGTACAGTTAGAGTAAATTTAAAACACTGTATGTAGAGGTTGTAAAGTGTAACCCTTGGTTTACATCCAGATGAATCTTCATAGGAGCAGAGGAATGTAATGTATTTTCATGAGTTTATCACTCTTCATTTATTCATCCTTTCAGCACACAGAGAGTCTGAGAGCTTTCTCTCTGATCCACACGCCCTTCCCACCATGAGATGTTTTGATTGACAAGTGATCTGCTGCTGTGCTGTGTTTTGTTGCCATGGTGACTCAGTAACTTTTGGCATAGCCCATAAAATGTGTGTGTTTTTGCTTGTTGCCTTTTTTTGCTCAAGGCAGGAAAATATAAAACGCTTTACCCTGGTGAAGCATTTATTTATTATTCAATGTGGGAAATGCTATGAGACATCGGGAAAGTGCCTGTACAGAGAGATGATAGCACAATGGGAGCTGCAGTTTAAAGCTAATCAGCTGAGAACGTGGTACAATGCAACACATCGGCAGCACTTGTATATGACCTGACAAGTGACCTTTTACTGAAAAACCTATAAAAGAGTAGGTAAAGGTCGATGGTGTTGAGGGTGTGACTATGTGTCTACGTATGTGTATATCATTCCTAGAAGTAAAGAAAGAAAGAAAGTAAAATCACAATCTAGAAAATAAACTTGATAATAAACCTGACTTTTTTTGGTTTGAGAAAACAAAACAACACCTATAAATGTGAATTTGTATGACAGTAGCATCTCCATCCTTTGCCTGAACAATTGTGGCTTTACTGGCATGCAGTGCATGAATGTGTGTAGGAGGGGATCCCTTGTGTTTGTTGTTGGATGTTGTGACAAAAAAGTTAATAAATTCTTCTAAAATTTGTACAACCATGTACATGTAATGCTTATACCCATGCTGTATTCTTTCTAAAAACAACAACACTAAAGTAGATGGTAAAATGTGTCTTCAGGGATGCAGGATAAACAAATGATAACCATGACAGTCAATGCAGCATTGATAGAATGTGATTGCACTATTGATAAAAAGTCCAATAATCACATTAGATTATCTGTATGTAGTCTGAAACACATGAACAATTAATGCAGAGGAAAATGCTGTTGGAAATATGAGTAAGGGATAATGCCCATAATATATCAGGAATTATTCTTATCCCCGTTCTCATCCCAGCTTGTCACATACCAATGTTTTGTCATGTGCCCTTCGCTTCTTATCCAGACACGCAAGGTACCCTTTGGCGATTGTGGCTGACATGCTAAGTCTTCCCTTTAGCATCTCTAGTTTACGCACAAAGGCTCGTCCCCTGACGCACAAGGTCTACGTTACTTCGGTTATCTTGAGGCACAAAACCTACTTGGTTGACACTTGGTTTCAAATGAGACACAAACTCCGGTCTCCTGGGGAAAAGTCGTGTGTGGTGTAAATCACACAATGTCATCTGTTCAAGTCGTCTGATACTGACGTGGATGTTTTTAGATTGCTGGTACATTAAACCCTTGTGTGTCTTTGCCTGATGCCAAAGGTGTCACACTTCTGCATTGCTGGTCACCCGCTCACTTCTGCCTGCCCAGTCTACCTGCCACTCCCACTTCATCAAGCCAACTCCACTCACCTGGACTCACAGCTGCTCCTGATCACCAATTAACCCAGTATATATACCCCAGCTTCTCAGACACTCATTGCCAGATTGTTCTTTGCCACTCATGCAAGACTCTCCAGCACTCTACTCCGGACTGATTTCCTGTTGCCGACCCTGCCTGCCTCTGATCTACCCGTCTCGTCTGAATCCCAGTAAACTCACCAGCCTTCTGTCCCCGACTTTGAGTTTTGCTTCCGCTTCCTGGATTCCTGTTTTGCCTGTGGCTAAAATCTACCTGCTGGTGTCCCGATCCCCTGCCTTCATGACTACGTCTCCTGCCTGCTCCTACACTGTACCGTTGCCTAAGTTTGAACTGAACTGTGTGTGTTTGGGCTACGTCACAGCTCAATCACCTGTTACCTGGCTCGATTCAAACTGCTGTATCAGCCATTCTGCCAGAGACTTTAAGAGACTTTGCTGAAGCAATATACATATTTATATACTTATTTATTTATTTATATATATATATGTGTGTATAAAATACAGCTGCAGTCTTAAAGTGGGTGTGGGTGAATATTTGATCCTGATTGGATGCAGGGTGTCAATTCCTGATTAAGGACATCTACTAAGTAATTCCAGTCAAACTGCCTGCTCACCTTTCTAAATTGATGCGCTGGCCTTACATTAGAAATAAATTACATGAAAAAAACAAAACAAACCTGAGTCCTGCAGTACCTCATCCTCACCACAGTTTGGCGAATGTCTGAACACTGAGTGTTTCACCTTTAATCGTCACAGATATGCACAAACTTGTAGAATTTATGGAAATTTTAAATTACATGTTCCCATCCACTTCAATAGTTTTGGAGGAGCTCTGCCGTGAAGCTTATTAAGAAAAACTGTGTGCTAGTTGGGGGCGAAGGCTGGCATGAGGGTAAATAGATAATGAAGGTGTATTAATTGTGTTAGTTAATCATTCATGTAATCAGCCACATATTCATTATATTTCCGTTTTGCCATCAGCAGTGTGCCAAGCAACAGCAATAGAAAGTCGCTGAGCTGGAATCTCTTAAGATGGTGACTAATATGAAAATATCATCAAAGGTAAGCTGATTAGGAAAAAGACTGCATAGGCCCTTCTGTGGTGTGTTGAGATGATCTGTGTACAATCATACAATCTGACCGATGATCTTGAGTTCACGCTTCTACTCTTTGAAGCTTTTTAGTTACAGTCTGGATCATCAGGGCAAATTAGCCTTCATTTGGTCCTTCTCTCTGATCTGTGTCTCGTCCCTTCCTTTCTCTATCAGCCCTCAGAGACCTGCTCTTTTCATCACCAGGACCGTTTGATCTGAGCCTCACAAAGAGAGGGAGAGAAGACTTACATTTTTATTGTGCTGCCTTTTTTTTTTTTTTTTTACACATTTGTGTTATCTGTGTAATTATCCCTTCTTTTAATTTACTGTCTGTGTTGCTTTTATCACATCAGCACTTCGAACTTAGCAGAGAAACAGGCACACTGAAATGTATTGCTTTTCATGCTCCCTGCCTTGCTGTCACTATTGACAAGACCGGGACAGCATATTAAAACCAGAGCTGTCCCACTACACTGCCTTGTCGAGTGCTTATCAATGTACCAGTGACAGTCCCTGTGCCTGTCCTCCTTTGGTGTTTAACTGCCCCTATGGCACCATCAAAGAGTTGGTTAGGGGCATGGCGGTTCAGATAGTGTCATATGGTCAAAATTTGCCTAGGCTGAGTGACCATTTTCTTTAAATCCTTTGCTGCTTCTTTTATTGACACCATCAGTTGAAGAGCTAAAATAAAATTCTAAAAAAGTTTCAGGATCCAAGAAATTGGTTTATTGCTTGGTGAGGATTAGCTTTTGAATTAGAGAATAAGTGGGGATATTAAAAGACTTTAAAACTTGGTATGTAGGTCTAAAGGTTTAATGGTTAATAAAAAAAAATAAAATTAAAATGTAACATTTAAAAAGTGTAATGTAAATGGCAAATAACCTGAAGTTAAAGCAGAATTAACTGCTATGTTTTCTTTTGCCAATTTTGGACCGCGGAATAAGCTACAAACACAAAAGTGACATATTAACTAGTTGCTTATTTATGCTGCCAGGAGACAAAGAGCAGTATAAGCATTCATTTGAAATTGTGTTTCTGGCATCCTGTTGAATGTAAGTCCAATACTTATTATAAAATACCTAGGTGTTTATGTTTATTTATTTTGCTGTAAACTCTTCTCTATTAATGGAAACAGGGTTGATGAGAGCGGCAAGACTGAACCACGCAAAAAGCAACTAGCTGATTAAATTAGTGTTGCATTTAACAGCTAAAGAGGAAGATATTTCCAGAGCTAAAAGGAGAGTTAATATTGGACCTAAACTTGAAAGGTGGTCAGAAACATGACTTCAGTTGAATGGTAACTCTTTGTAACTGCCTCGTGTGACTAAGCAACTGTCCGTGTTTGCTAGCGCCGTATCAAGAGGAATTGCGACAAGACATATCCAGTCAACATATCAGCCATAACATTAAAACCACTAACAGATGAAGTGAATGACATTGATCATGGCTACAGTACAATGTTCTAGTGGAAAACCCTGTGTCCTGGTATTCATGCGGATGTTCTTTGACCCATAAAACCCACCCAAACATTGTTTCAGACAAAGTAAACCCCCTCATGCCAACAGCCCTCCATGAATTGTAATCTTTCAGGCACGTCCCATGTAGCCAACGCATTCTCATCCTAGCTCATCACAAATTGATGTTTTGTCATGCGCCCTTCTCGTCATATCCAGATGCGCGAGGTACCCTTTGGCGTTGCCGGACGATGAGCTAAGCCTTCCCTGACACGCAACGGCCCTTATGGCATCCGTGTCTGATGCACTAAGCCTTCCCTTAAGCATCTCAAACCACCGCGCAAAGGCTCGTGCCCTGCGCGTCCTATCCTGATGCACAAGGTCTACATTATTTTGGTTAATTTTAGTCACAAAACAACGGTGACGTTTGGTTAAGTTTAGGCACAAAAATCACGTGGTTAGGTTCAGGAAATGACTGGTGAAGCTTGTTTTCAAATGGGACGCAAACTCCAGTCTCCTGGGTGAAAGTCGTGTGCGTGAGAGACGTAAGTTGTAGCAATTGTTGCCTAGATTGTCAAAATCAATGAAATATTCAGCCATGACTTTGAAAATAAATTCTTGCTGGTAGTTTCCCTCTGTAAACACTAAACCCTTCTCTCCAACCCACCTTTTCACTGTCATCATGCAACAACTTACTGCTCACGAGATTCCAGAGCGAGACTTCTCCTCAAGCAAGAATTGTGCTTCTGGCTAAACAAAAAGGATTTTACTCTTTAACAAAATGGTTTATCTCAGTCGGGATCCTTTTTGTAATGTTGTCAGACATGCAGAGTAAAAATCTCAGAGGCAAAAACAAGAACTTCTGGTGGATGTAACTTGATGTTTGGGGTTGCACCAAAGGATAACACTGCAGCCATTGCTGCAATGGCGCAGCTGCCGACTGAGGCATCTACTAAACCAATTCCAAAACTTTTGGGAAGTACAAATCATTTACACACCAAATTACGTGGGCCATGTTTAAAAATACCAGAATTTTTCTATGAAAGATGATGATGTCTGTGTTCATAACTTTTTTTCCACTGCCGCCAAATGGCAGAAATAATTGTTATTGTTAATTATTGAAGCTTCATTTTAAAAAAAACTTACATCACAACAACTGTATCACATACAATCTTGGAGAAGACAAAAGGATGAATCTTTAGCTGTGGAGTTCGTGTTGCCAACTGAGTCTCGACCTTGCCCACTGTGTAAACTGTGCACTCAAGGAGAAAAACTGTTCTTGGACTTTTAAAGAGCTGTGTGAAAGCTTTGTAACACACTACAGCATTGTCCTTTACAAGTTCACTCATTGCTTTGTCACTCAGCAGAATGGAACAGGTAAACAATTTAAACTGCATCAGACACTACGGTATGAATTGTTGTCAGCCGCGGAGTGATAAGCACACTTGAGAGCTTTAATGCTTGTAATTGCCCATATTACATTGTCTTTTATTGTATGTGAACAGCTGTCAGTGATTTACAAGCCTGAGTGGATCCAGATGAATAAATAACCCAACATGAAGTCGACCAGCCTATCAGTCAGACCGCCAGGAGCCTGTCATCGTCTGAAAATACATTTTGCTTGAGCCTGCCAACAACTAATACCCTGATCCCATGTAATCATTTCCCCTCTAACACCAACTCTAATTTCTCTGTGTAATAACCTGTACACAGACAAGCCTGTCGACAGCCACAACGGTGACCCTGCTGAATTTACAGCTGTGGCCATGAAGAGGAATCATGGGAACAATCTGGGTTTTAGATCAGTCAGAGTATGTCTCTCCTCTCTGTCTCTTTCTTTCTCTTTGTTTTTTTCTTGTTGTGATTCTTTCAGTGCTGGTAGCCCTGTAGCCTCCTGGTGGCCAGGTGATGCAAAAGCACACTGAAGCAGACATTAAAATGTGAGCCAAATGCACAATGCATTTTGTTGTCATGACATTAACCATAGCTTAGATAAGCCCATGTGGTCTGATCATGTAGTCTTAAGTATTATGAAGTTGTAACATTAAGTAATTATACTGTAAAAAACCCTGTCAACAAATTTACATGTTCCTGAGCAAACTAATACTGTATATGAGCCGCCCACTCTAACGAGCAGAGTAGAGTAAGTTTAAGTTTTAATGTCCCTGAGGAAAAAGTGGCCCACAAACAGCAGTCAGTGAATAATAAATACAGAAAAGTAAACAAATCTGCTGTTGCAGGTCTCCACCGGTGCCGAATCCTGGAAGTCCCAGAAAGATTGATCATCTCGATCAATGACTTCTAAATTCAAGCATGTTTAGAAGTTCAAGTGGCAAAAGTAATGGCAGCCAAGACTTATATTACATTACTCTGGATTTTGTAGATTTCAGACTTGTGATCAAATTGCATATAATGCACTGCAAAAACTCTTTCCAAGTGAGTGAGTTGGTCTTAGATTTAAATATGCTCACTTGCCTTGTCTTCATTAGCAATTTTATCCGTTTTAGGATTATGTTCAGCTGGACACATGGGACATACAGTGTTTGCTGTAGGACCCTTTGACATTTATTTTGACTATTTATTTCAGGTCAGTTTTAGATTGTATGATGGTGTTTTCTCAACTTTATCTTTGGGCAAATTATAATTTCATATAATTTTTGGGTTCACTTTTACAACTTTTTTTTAATTTTTTTTACCAATCCATTCAATCGTTGATGAGTCAGACTCGACCAAAGTGCTGGACCCACTGATCAACATTGCCATGGCTAGAGCCATAGTCGGCATGGTGGCTCCCAACTTGAAGATTGCCTGCCAAATTTGCTGATTGTAAGCAAAAGAAAGCTCTTTTAAAATGTTTTCATGTGTCAGCAACCCCACTTGCAGTAACTGACCATGGCATGCAGATACAGATTTAGTTTTACATCCCCTGCAGCTTTCATTTATGGACACCCATAGGACACAGCCCTTGTTCAGCAAATGAGGGGATAGATGGAAACTCATAAAGCTTGTAGACTTACGGGGGACATGAGTAAACGGCCCTGCCTTGGTGCCTGTTGCCTAGCTACCACCTACATCCATCCTGGGTGATTTTTATTCTATTTCCTTTCTTTTTTTCTATATTTTGTCTTGTGCAGAGAGAAGACTTGAAAGAAGCTGATTACATAACATGCATACATATCTGCATGTGTACACTGTACTTGTCTTTATGTCTCATTGTTTAATTCTGTCCCTCCTGCCACATTTCCCCTCTCCCTTCTTTGTACCATTCTCTCCCATTTATTTCACTCTTATTTGAACGTTTTGCATGAAGCCATCTTAAGAAACAGGCTTGTTTTTAAATAGGACCACTGCCTGGTGCGCAGCACATGAGGCTAATGACGTTGAACTTTATGTATTGAGACTGTTGTGTCAGTGGAAAGCAATACGAGTACGCAGCAGCCGGGGAAGACAGATTTCGTAAGGCTTGAAATGCCAAATCAGAGTTGAGACACAAACAAGTGCTCCTTTCACATATGTCTTGAATCTAAAGCATGCATTACATGCAGCCAACACTTTCAGTGTGGTTTCTTTCTATTATTTTATCATATCTGGTCCATCGTAGAGCCAAGTATTAGATTCACTTATCCTTTTGCAGCATTTTGCTCTCCGGTTGATCTGTCCTTCAAACTGTGAGTGCTGCAAAGAGCAGAGTGGAAAAATCACAAGAAGTCAGTCACAAAGAGCTGTATGCCAGCAGCAGTGTTGACTATGTAAAGACAGAGGGGCGAAACTCGTCCGGTGCCACAATTGTATATGGATTGTAAAATAAAAGTCTCTTTAAACATTCAGCATGCTGTGCAATAAATATATTAAGCAAGTCCAATAATGTCTGCGTGTTTTTCAGAAGGAACAAAGGGAGAGCACTCGCTCAAGGCTAAGGCTCAGTGGCTGAAACGCGGCTGTAGAGTTGTATAGCGAAATGGAAGAAGCTAAGTTTCCTGCTGGAATTTCACAGTAGGTTTATGCTATTGTTTTATTTCTTCTTCTTTTTTATTGCACTGCCATCATTAGTCCCTCTTTACAGTGGGTTGCAATTATTGGAGGGTAGGTGATGATGGAGATTAGGTTATGTTAGGTGATGCATGTATTTGATTTTGCACACGTATTGTGCTGTTGTCAAGGGCATTTGAGCATTTCTGATAATAAATTCGATGGTTTATTGACTTTTATTACCTAGTGTGGAATGTTTCAACAGCGTGGGACAAGTGGCGAAGACACGGACCACTCATTGTAAATCAAAGGTTAGTTGCCAATTTAATATCCTTGCCATTTGCCATATTGACGCCCTACACGTCTTATTTCTTCTTGTTGAAGAGCTGTAGTGAGCATAATACATCCTCTGCTCTACTGTATCTTTTCTATAAGGATATCAGTATATGTTATATGAGAAAAAAATATTAAACAAAACCATTTGACAACAAATTTAAGTAGCCATTACAGTACTAAACTGAGAGCTGTAAATTAACATGGGGATAATGTCATTTCAGCAGCAAACCGCTGACATTTACTTAATGAGGAGAGATAGTAATCTGCGAGAGACAAGGAGAGGAGATTCAGTACCTGCTCCTGTTTTCTCCTCTGGACTGTTAACCTTTGCTGTTTAAACAAGGTTTGTTGAATATGCTGATGAAATTAGCCATCTTGGATGTCTTTGGGCTGTGTTTGTGCTGCGGTTGGGGAGTCAGGCGCAGCTCCTGGCAGATGGTGGTCAGATTGGTGCATGAGGTACACTTGATATTCATCAGGAGAGCTGATCTCTGCCATGATGTATTCAAGCTTCCAACAAACGTCAGAGTTCATCCCTGCATAATGAATGAATGCAGAATTTCAAAAACAAGACACGACATTTTGAGCTCTCAGTTTCACTCCCACTGACCCTCTCTCAGGGTTTAGTTGGGTGAAGAAAAAAACCCAACTTTTTTTCACCCAACTAAATACTTCTTTTTTTTAAAAAAGAAGTTGCTGGCATATCCGAGGGTCAATCATATCTGACATCTGGAATAAACCACTTTTTGCTTCACACCACATAATAATTTTTGTAATTACTTTTAGTGTAATTCACACAATAAATGCCCAAAACATTTAACTTGCTTCTCTCTAATATTCTTTGCTTCCAAGGAACATGAAGGATGATATAAAAAGAAAAAAGATTACATCATTACTTCTAATCATTTTATTATATAAGCATACATAATTGACCTTTTAAGCTTTTACAATGCCATGTTTTTTTTGTTTTTGTTTTTTTGCCATGCACACTGTATGTCCTGGCGTTAAATTGTTAAGACTAACATTGGGCTGCTGTACAATGATGCATAGAAACACACACACACAATCACACATGCAATCACTAACACACACGCACCACACAATTTCGATTAAAGGCTGCTAAACTGCTAATGAGCAGGCAATTGGGTTTTTCACCAAATGTGTCATGTTGTTGTTGTTTACTGCAGCTTTATGTGATGGAAAGGGTCGTGACATTTTCTTCAGACAAGACAGACAAGACAAGCACGCACACAGACACACACACACACACACACACACACACACACACACACACACACACACACACACACACACACACA
>JBBPCS010001994.1:0-14173 GCA_037974645.1 Hollardia meadi
CATTTTTAATGTAATATAATCTGCTGTTTGTTTTAAGTTTCTTGTTTGTTCTTTTATGTAAAACTTTTTATGCTGCCTTCGAGATTCTGAATCTCAATGGGAATATTTCCTGGTAAAATAAAGGTTAAATAAAATAAATAAATAAAAATAAGCTGTTATAATATAAAATCTTAATCTGCAAATTACAGCTATTGGGTAAATGTAGTAGAGTATAAAGTATTCAGAGGAAAATATCATTCCTCTGAATTGAAATAGTTAAGTACATCAAAATTGTACTCAAATTCATTACTTGAGTATTTATACTTAGTCACTTTCCTCCACTGTACTGCTGTTAAATATCTTTCGAAAAGAGAAAATTCAAGCCTCAACCCATTCATTATGCTTGGGTCACTTAGCTGACGCACTCTTAACGAGCAGCTTACATTTAAGATCAAACCGAGCACCCAGTGTTGTTTTGATACAACAGGAGTGAGCACATCTCATGCCGATGCAAGACCCAGCAGGACCTGCCTGGAAGTATGTTTGTGAGATTGCAGATTTAGTAGCTGCTTAGGCATCTCGCATGACATCATTGATGTGACTCAACCACTGCTTCTGCTTTGCTCGTCTACTTCCCCGTTTATGTTCCTTGATCTGGTAAGATGCCAATGTGGTATAGCAAACTGGGCCCGCATTAGGAGTAGCATGTGTATGTTGGCAACTGCATGTTATAGTCTGGTTTGTATGTTTATGAAGAATAATATCTTTTTTCCAGTGTTTTTCTGTTAAGGAAGGAAGTAGGCTGACAATCCTAACAAACCTCAGAAATGTTTTTTTCTGGATGATCCATGGCTCTGATCGTCCTGCATAAGCAAAACTAGCTTACCATACAATTATTAACCAAATATTACATTATTTAACATAATACATAATACATAATACTAACTCAATATGCCATTGGTACACACAATCACAACAACAAAAATACAAACTTCCCTACCTTACCTTAGGTTTATTTTGTTTTAATCAGTTACTGTCATTTGCATCAAGGAAGTTGTGGTTTGTAGTAGCCTGGAAAATGTTGATGAATTTGCGAAGACATTAGTCATGTTTTTCAAAGTACAAAATAGATTAAACAAGTGAAAATAAGCATGTTTGCTGTAAGAAAATGTTCTTCTGTCCTAGTTGCAGGATTAACCACCAGTCCCTTACTCAAGGACACTGAGCTTGAGCAGCTCAACCTCACTGCATTTAGGCAGTTATTTTACTAGGATAAGGGGAGTTTTCTCCATATATTGTCCTTAAGTTATAGTGTTGATGCTGCACCTGTTGCCAGTTATCTCAGAAAGGCTACAAAAGAACAGCACACCGTGTCCCTGTTGTATAGAAGAAAGACTAGAAGAAAGTGGCTGTGTTTATAACAGAAGGTCATCAGTGTGTGGACAGACCACACTGTAGTGTACCTGAGTATTTACAAACCAAAAGTAACTCGTGGTGCAATGAGATGCCACCATTGCAGTTTTTACTGTGTTGCTAATGATTTTACTTTGAATAATAGATTATACATGTTGGATAGAATTTTTTTAGCTACTTTTGCGTTTCACTGTATCATTCTGTTTTACCACAGAAACCTTAGTCGTATTGAGCTATTCAGCTTTGCTCTTGTTTTCATAGTCTTTTCAGACCAACGTGGATACAAATTAAACCACAATTGTTGTCCATCTGAATAGTTAGCACCTGCTGTCAAACCAAGTTTAATAACTAGTTTGAATGACTTCCCTTCCCACTGAATGCCCTTACCATACTCTTGTGAGCAAATGACAAATGGAAACCATGCATTTGGCAATATTTTTGTGAGAGTACAACTGCTTGGAAGATAAAGGGGATTTGGCTGGATAAGAGAGAATTGGTTTATGCTTCAGGGGTGAATTGAGAAGTGCAGACTTTTTGCTGTCTAAACTTATTCTGACTACATTGTAGCTGACAATGTACCCCGTTGCTTACGGTATCGCAATACATTGCAATATATTGAATCACACTCCCTGTGTCGTCATTACGTATCGCACAGCTCCAACAGTAGAAAATTAACATGCAGTGTTGATATTGTGGCTGGCTGCTACAATTAAATGTATGTATAGGAAGCTCTGGTTCACAGACCTCCAGATGAATAGATATAGATTTTCTTGCCTTTCTGTTTCTCTCTCTTTCATGCACATACATACACTAACTGTGGCGTGCTGAGAGCATTTAGCTTGCACACAAAGAGTTGAAATACACACAATACAAGATGGATGGAGATATTGATAAACGTTCTGCTTTGAATAGTTATATAAAAAATAACAGACATTATAGAGAAAAAATTACTAACCACAGTTTGTGGAGTGGAAAAAGGGGAAAGAAAAGAAGGGAATCAAATAAAGGCAAAAGGAGTACAAAGCCTGCTTTGAGACAGGAAGGTCCCAATTAGACTTCTTTTCAACATAGGAACACATTACACATTGTCATACAACATGTTAGTCATAGTGGGGTGTGGCATCTACATTGATAAATGGGACATTTGTGGTTCATGCAGCGGTTCATAAATGTTTACTTTAGTGTTAATACTGTAGCCACCTGTTTCTGGGTATGTGTCATCAGTGCCAGGGCAGTATGAGCACCCAGTCAAAACAAACTTTAGAAGGAGGAGGGTAGTGCTCATTAGATCAAGTACCGGAAGAGACAGTTTAGGAGTCACATTAAATTAGATGATGTTTTTGGGCACATAGTTGAAGCAAATTCAAAGTATTTAACTGGTTCCAAATGTAGAGCTTCAGATACATTTATGTGGTCTGCCAAAAACTGAAGACATGCATGAGTTGTGTTTTGGTGCAATTTCGCGTAGGACGAATGTAATGTTTTATTGCAGTGGTTACAAGTTCTTTTCTCCTGCTTGGTAACCCTCCAGGTACCTGAGATCATCAGTACGTTGAGGCAGGCGGGGAAGAGCTCAGCACGCAATGATGACATCACCATCCTTTCCAGCAAAACTTCCAGTGGAGGCAGTGATCCCCCTGAAAAATGTTTTTCTTCTCTCTCCACAACGTCAACCACCATGGCACCCTCTGTTGCCGTGTCTCCGACAGCCTTTGCCAAGAAGTTTGAGGTGTTGTTTTGCGGCCGTGTGAGTGTCGCTCACAAGAAAGCCCCTCCTGCCCTGATTGATGAGTGCATCGAGAAGTTTAGCCAGTTGCGTAGCTCAGGGACGAGCGATAAAGGAGACAATAGTGGGGGATTGGTGGGTGGGCTAAGGAGGGCATTACCCTTGCCATCTAATGGACTCAAGGGTGGTGCTGTTGGTAATGGTTCTGCAGGGAGCCCAACCACTGGAAAGCGTCCTGTCCTGTTTAAAAGAGACCCCAGCTTTCCATATCTGCAAGGTCTTGATGAGAATGGACTCTCACCAGAGATCTCTCACACCAACACTACTGACGCACACACACAGTCAACAGGGGTACAGCCCACCAGCCTGCAGGAGAACAGGACCATGCTGTTTACGGTAATTTTCATGAATGGACACTCACACACAAACAATAGCAAGTAAGATGTAATTACACTGATTTTCTATACTCTTTATTTGACAGTTATAACCCATTACAGTAAATGTTTCCCCAGAAATCAATCGAAGTCTTAAGATAAGAGGCAATTTTGTTCATCCCAAAGGAAATGGCTGTAAAAGAGTGCAAATATATAGAGTGCAAATATAATATATTAGTAAGGTGCGTCCGTCTGTCCATCTCATTCTTGTGAACGCAATATCTCAGGAACACCGTGAGGGAATTTCTTCAAATTTGCCACAATCATCCACTTGGACCCAAGGATGAACTGAATGGATTTTGGTGGCCAAAGGTCAAGGTCATAACTCAAGAATTCATATGCTAATTATGACAGAATTTCACACAATTGTCTAACAGGATAAAATGATGAAGTGGTGGCATTTTATTTCCAAAAGGTCAGAGGTCAACTTCACTGTGATACTGTGATCATAATATTGTGCTACAACACTTTTCTGGCCATTATTCAACACCATAACTCAGGAACAGAAGGGGACATTGTGACCATATCTCACATTTGACCGGATACTGAATTGGTGACACTAATCTTGGGTGCCCACCTTGAATCTGTGCTGATTGTAAAGATCTTCTGTGCTGCCGGGTTCAAGATGTGTGTAAAGAATCCATGTTTCAAAATTTAGAGCTTCTTTACAGCAACATCCATATTTGAAGCAGCATATTCCATCACAAGCTCATTGGTTTTGCTGATATTGATCTTCAGGTGATTGTTGTTACACCATGTGACCAAGCTCTCACTACATATATTGTATGAGGGTGGACAGACATGGATGTAAACTGCAACTTGACTGGTACACGGAGACATATAACCATGCAGCAGTAATTCTAGTTTTAGATAATTAATCTTTTATGTTAAGATGCATAGAGTGATGCTTTTCTCTTAACTGTGAGTTCTTCCAGGTCATGCACAATGGTTTTCTCAGAAGTCTTTGAGAATAAGAAGTCGCACCAAATTGCAATTTTGTGTTCCCTAAATAACAAGTCGCTCATAAAGGTCAAAAGAAGGAGATAACTGAAGAGAGAGAAAAGTATAAATCCCCTAATAACTCAGCAAATGCTGACTGCAGCTCAAAATGAATTCAGTCACACTCATTTTGTTCGCCTTTATTTGACCTCAGTGATCTCCTGCCAACAGGGGTTTTCCTGTTTGTCGTCCAGACGGGAAACACTGACCATTGGCACAGGAATCACCAGAGCCTGTTGCTGTCCTCAGCAAATACAGACACATTATTGACACAGGATACACCCCGCTGCTGCCGTGGATAGTTGAAAAATGACCTCATCCTGGTGACACCCTTAGTTTTGAAGACACAGATTAAAACCTCCCTTTTCTTCTAAAAGGAGCCTGATAATGTAATTTATATTTGATACATAAGTAGAATCACTAATAGCTGTGGTCATAGAGCTTGAAGACTTGGGATTTAACAGACATGAGATCACTTCCTGATTATGAACCTCAGAGTTCCTTTTGAGGTTTAGGAGTGATAGTGACTCATATCTTGATAATGGTATGAATGGGAATGTCCCCAAAAGTGGAACTGTCCTAAAATTAATCAGTACTTTTTTAAAAGATTAGAAATGGAACTGCCTCATTTGACAAATCTGATTATTAAAAAGAGCTCACATATATTAAATGTAAATAAATGGCAGAAATTTTATGTGTAAGTAAATTGTGACTTGGCCCATAAGTCTGTGAGGCTTATTATTACTGTATTATTATTGTACTCACCACACACACTATACACCACAAGCCTATGGAAACACACATTTACTTATGTTTGTGCTTTTCTTTCCTTGTTTTAGGTGGGCAGGTCTCAGATCTTCTTGGTTAGTCCAGACACTAAGAAAGTTTCCATAGAGAAGAGTTTCAGAGAAATCTCCTTCTGCTCACAGGTATGTAGTACTGCGTTTCTTACACATAATTATCTGCTTAGGCTTGTGTGTGATTTTGAAACTTATCCTGAATCCTTAAACCACCTGATTTTGTCTTTCCAGGGTATTCGTCACGTGGATCACTTTGGCTTCATTTGCAGGGAGACAGTGGAAGGAGGGAGCTGCCACTTTGTTTGCTATGTCTTCCAGTGCACTGACGAATCACTGGTGAGAGACCAATAATACAGGGAAAGTATAGTAGAACATAGGGAAAGGATGGGACAGTTTGTTGTGGAAAAAACATAATAATGCAGATTTTTTTTAAATCCTTTTTTATTAATTTTATGCCTCCATCCAGAGCAAAAATCTAAATAGACACATTTCTATTTGTCCAGTTCATTAATTCCATTTATATTTAGGGCTGGGCGATTAAACAATGTTGATAGGGGATCTGATAAAAACTTTTCTTCGACATGGACAGATCTAACAGCCTATCACACCACAGAAAATACTGTATGTGACAACAGCCGCTCAGTGAACTGAGCCTATTCAGACCTGGTGTTACTATCCGTCCTGAGTGATCAGATCACAAGTCGACAGCTCTAAGTACAGGTGTGAACGCACCCAAGACTCATTGAGGACACAATTGAGATCCGGTTAATTGGACCACATTCTGAGGTGGTCTAGGCAACATCTGACCACATTGTTTCAGCAGTGTGAATGCTAATGCATCCTGGGCCACATTCAAAGGCCACCTACTCAACTGATGTCCTCTGATACAAGATGGAGAAGCCACAGCAACAATGGATTATACACTTTGGTTCACTGTAATGAAAATTACATGTTTGGGCTCTTACCTGCTAAGGTAAGCAGCAGATTCAACAGTTTCAACTTGGACTAGTAACCGCAGTATCCCCAGATTTCCTTAAAAATCGTGCAATTTTTAGAGTTGTAGAGGGAGGAGAAACAAAAAATTCTAAAACATCCTTCTTATAAATTTGGCATCAAATGTAATACATCAAGTTATTTCTTTCATCTTTCTTGTCCGTTTGTCCCAGTGATGTACGTTTTTATTTGCATATAGAACAGGGAAGTGAGATTCGATCACAAATGGTAATTGGAGACACATGTTAATGCCAAGTGTGAACTGACGAGCTCAGAGCTGTCCATTTGTAATCGGATCACGCAGGACAGGTGTTAATACCAAATGTGAACAGCCTCGCAGCCTTTGCTTTTTGTAGCTGCCTTCCTTGCAGGGGGGGCGGGGTTATGCTACACAGACTGGACAGCAGTTTTAATTTTTCTATGAGCTGCCATGGAGGCAGGTGACGTATGTGGCAGCGGCTTTCGTGACCAACCAACTATCCGCTGTTTTGTTTTTTTTTAAATCTGCTGGGAGGGAGCTAAATAAATTTTGGGGTGCAGTTGCACATTATCTAATGAACCCTCTGGTTTCTTCAGGCTTCAGTCATTGTCAGAATACTCTTCAAACCGGCAGCATTATTAAATGACATATGATATTGATGGTGATCAATATGGAAACAATTATGATCATGCCATGATGCCATATAGCCCAACTCTATTTATAATGCATATCTACACTCCTAGAAACATGTTTTATATAATTGGTTTTGTGAATAAAATGCACATTTGAGCATTATGTGTATTTCCTGTAACTAATTGGACATGTCCATGTATTTCCATAACTGCGTTTTCCACTCAGTGTTCATTTTTGATCAGCCCATTCGGTTTAATTTAACACCTCACAAGTTTGCTTTGGATCCAAATTTCAGGGCCACAATGCATGAAGCTGATATTTGTCACCATTTTTTGTGATCTGTCAATCAAGATTAAATTCTTCTCTAAATCTTTATAGGACTCAGGGCATCTGTGCCAAACTGTCAGTGTGATTAAAAAGCCACTGTCATTGGGTGGATGTACTCTACTGTATAATAGTCAGCTTATACTAAATGGATACTTCCTATAATTCTTACAATAATGAGTCACTGGGCCTGCTAGGTATCAGTAATGAAGTCACTGCTGCCAGAGTAAACTGTGGCACTTCTAAAACTGTAACTTCTACTAGTTTTATACTGTATAAGATATAATATGTGCAAAGACCCAGATTTCTCACATACTGTATACTGAAACTCACCTTAAATTAGTATCCTAAATATTATATACATTATTTGTCTTTTGGTCAGGTTTGGGGAATAGGGTGAATTTGTTCTAATATTTTTTCTCTATAGTGGGATACAGTTTAAAAAAAAAAAAAGCTAATGTGAACACTGGTAGAACCGATAAATGCACTGACCAATTATTGAAAGGCTGTGTGATGAAGGATGTATTTTGCTCTTGTAGGTGGATGAGATCATGCTGACTTTGAAGCAGGCCTTCTCTGTGGCAGCCCTGCAGCAGAATGCAAAGACCCAGAGCCAGCAGTGTGACAGCTGCCCCATGCAGCAGCTCCACAGACTGTGTGAGAGGATAGAAGGTAGAAAACTGTTCCTGCACTCTGTCGCAGTTCATGTCAGAAAAGTAAAAGCATTTTCAAATTCTAATTGATTGGACTCATGTTTATAGGTTGATACCTCTTTAAATCATTTGTTTGTCCAGTTTGTACGGGACAAACAAATTGTATTGTTTTATTTATACAGATTCCACAGGTTAGGGTGTATTATGCTGCTATATTATGTGACCAAGAAACTAGGATTGGAATTATACAATATAGGAGGGCAGCACCATTCACCCTCAGTACCCTACATACCCTAAAAATATACACCTACTATATGTATCTAAAATGAGACTGGTCTGGTCTGCAGTGTATTTTAATCCTGGATTTACATGTTTTTCAGGTCTACACCCATCAAAAACCAAGCTGGAGCTTCAGAAACACTTAGCCTCTCTGGACAACCAGGAGCAAGCTTCAGTCTTTGAAAACACTATGGTATGTGGTCTGTTCTGTCTAAAGCACCTGTCGGGCAAGGTGTGAATTCCTAGAGTTCCCTTTGAGGTGGCTGAAACTAGAAACAATCCATTCAGTTTGTAAATTCATCTAAATGCATCATGACCAAATCACTGCTGAATCATAAGTTTTTCATGTGGGATTTTCAGTGACACACTAATCCATTTCCACACATGACTTAAGTCTGCCACCTCATCTCTCTGTTTTTTTTGCACTCTATTTCTTAGTGTTCTGTCTATGGCTCTCTCAACTCTTGAGTCTCTTTTCCCAGAAACACAAGTGGATTTGTTTTGTAGAGACATCCATTTAACAGCGGGCAATGGGTCATACAAATGTATTTATCCATCATTGTTGCTACAGATTGTTGTATAGTTAAAGATGGTATTTCTGTATGACACCGCTGACGTCTGCTGGTGATTTAGCTGAACTGCAATGCTACAACAGTGCTAAATGGGTTTCATCAGCAGATCGCTGTAAAATTAATTTGGAAACATTTGTTTTGTTCTATAGTACAAATACAATGTGCAAACCTCTACTCATCACTCATTCTTCTGACCCTGGAAATTAGTGCTCACGTCAGAGTTGAACACTATTTTTATGTCAAACCTTTCCTCACATATGATTTATTTGCCAAAATTCTAACAAAAAAGATAACTTAAAATTTTGTATTTGTGTGTTTCAGAGGGCTCGTCCCAAGAGTGATCAGGAAGAGAATGAGTTGGTGATGGCCTCTTTGAGGAATCTGTATGAGGAGAGACAGAGGAACCATCAGCACACACTAACTGGAGACGGCAAACAGGTAACTTTTGCACATATATACACTACTGTGCCAGCTCTCTTCATATGCTTGTGAGGACCTCTCTCTCTCTCTTTCACTAAGTCCTGCTTTCTGTCTCTGCCTCACTTTTCCTCTCAATCTGTATGTAGGCGAGTGAGGAAGCAGCTCCAGCTCCAGTGGAGGCACAGCAGCAGAGTAGCAGTCGACAGCGGCTTGAGCAGTTCAAGAGCCGAGCCAAGCGCTCTCTCACTGAGTCCCTGGAGGGGATCTGGAAGGTAACAATGCACTATATTTCATGGTTTGTATTCAATAATGTTCAAGTATGCACTTATATATACATATTATGCTATCTTGTTATTATTTGTTGTTTGTTGTTTGTGGACTAAACATAGAAATACAGAGGCGATAATAGTTTCTGTCTTCATAATTATTATTAATACTTAAATTTTGGAAATAGAAATGGGGAATGAGGGGATAAGGGTTCTTGATTTTGTGTGGACACGACATGTAAAAGCCACGTACTCTATATAACCTTGGCATGTGTGTTTTTGACAGGGGAGCAGCAAGGCCAGAGCTCACAGGGACAACAGTGTAGGAAGTGACAGTGGCTCTTCCATTTGCACAGTCAACAGCAGCCAATACCAGCCTTGTCCAGATGACCCCTTGCCTGCCTCCACCCAGCTGCGACCCACCAGCCCACTCAGGTAAACAGACCTAAAACACACATGCCCATGCACTCATATTATGGGTCAGAACAATGAATGATAAAGGTCAGAGCAATGAATGATAAAGGTCAGAGCAGCTCTACTTGTTGCACTTGGATTTTATGTTTAAAGGGGTCAGCAGCTGTCAAGAACAATCCTGCTTAGACAGTGACCACAGCTCTTGGTATTAAGGGCTCAATAGGATACATTTATTGACCTATGTTGGTGTCTTTAGGAAAGACCAGCCTTCAGAATAGGGACACTAGTGGGGACTTCTTATCCATGGGCCCTAGTTGGGCTCAGCCTGAAAAGGTAGATTTAATGTTGTAATGTGGATCTGCTGCAATATGGGCCACCCTCCACATCATTAGATGGAGGGGTCAGCTGTGATGCCACCTGTGTGGCAGATGAAAGTGGTCTTTTGTCTGCTGATACCCGGCTATGTTTAAATGACAAAACATGAAATATCACCTCTTTGATGGGATGGGATGAGCAAGGGATCGTCGAATCAACTAAATAAAGTTGTGTTTTTAAAGCTGTTTTTCTTTTACCAAAATATCCAATGTGACAATTTAACCACTCTGACAACACATCTGATATGCATTATGACTGATATTTGGACTTTTGTGTGTGTTGAAATTGCTTTATCAGCTAGAAAACTGTTGCTTGTAAAACCAGATAGTCAAACTTTAGTTAGTGCATATTATAAACTCAGTTTCACCTCAAACTTTTTGCCTTGGACTGCATAAAGATGTATAGATGGTCATGATATTGTGTGGACACTATTCAGTCTCACGTACTTTGCGCTTCATCTTCAGGTGCCACAACTCAACAGGAGACCTGAAGCGTCTTGACTCCTCTCTTCCCCCGTCTCCCTACTCCTCCTCTTCACAAGGTGACTCTCAGCCACAGGGCTTCCGCCGAAGGGCCAGCACCTTCAGCCACCCACCCACCCCTTCCTCAGCAGAGTATTCGCCGGTGCACACACTAACTCAGACCCCACAGAACCTGACCGCAGCTGCCAAGCCCAAGCTTGTACGACACTACTCCGTCAGCACCGACACTCCACACCAGAGCAAGTAAGGAGAGTGTGTGTGTGTGAGAGTTTGTACAGGTGTGTTTGCAATCGTTGTCACAAGTGTTGCTTGATTTTTATTCTGTAGAATTCAATATTATGAGATCTGAGATCACACCAAATCACATAAGGTGAAATACAATACATGCAGCTGTTAACAAAAGTAAAAATAATAAATAATAATATAACCACATGTCACATTAATCATGTGCAGAACGAGAGTGCTTAACAGTTCAATTAGTATCATGTGACAGATTGATTGATTGTAGATTGATGTATACTAGCCGACTTCCCAAACCTCTTCCTGTCCTGTCCATGAAAGTTTTAAGTTACAAGTTATACCATATGTGTTTCTGTATAATTATGTGGTCTAATGATGAGTGTGGAACTACAATTGTAGACTCAAGTCTCTATAACTGGTGATGTTTATCATAAAGCATAAAGTGACAGCAGTTTCATGGGGGGATAAACGCATGTTCGGCAGATCATTTCATACATGGGTTTCGTCTGTGACGGCAGGGGTAACGTATATTGCTCTTAAACCAAACTGCTTATAACTAACATAATGTGAATAGGATGATGATGCACGTTAAAGGGGAACTTCACTGATCTTACATACCAAACAAAGGTGTTGAGGAGTAATACTGCTGTACTAATTTGTATTAAATTGGGTCAGTATTGGTTGGAACGATCACAAGGTAGCCACGCCCCAAAGCATACCCTGCTTTATTGTCTATTTTACTCTAAATGGGACCATAATTTTCAAAATGAACATCATGTTCTATTGAAGAAGACTTTAAACTAGCGATTGATTTTGCGGTCATTTTCGTAAGAGTCCATTCAGTCGAACTTCTTTTTGCAGCCAATGGAGTCTCCCCCTGCTGGCCCTTAGAAAGAATGCAGGTTTAAGACATTTTTTTGCATTGGCTTCACTTTTCAGACCTGGAAGTTCTGTCCATATTTAATACAGTGAAAGGGTTGGACTGAAGACTACAAGTTTGAAAATGAAGAAAATCTGTGGGTGTGGAGTTAGAAAGAAGTGAACTTCAGCTGTTGGCTTCTGAGTTACATTGTGGGTAATGTTGGCACCAGGTTTTGACAAGGAAGAGGAATGTGTGAAACAAAAAAGGATATCTGTGGTTCTGCTGCATTGATGTTTATACTTTATTTTTAACTGTCCATTGTGACTCTGACAATGTTATTGGAGAACTAAACCAGGAATACTCTTTACATTCACTCAGGTAGAAGAGTCAAATGGATACAGAATGTTATATGGCTTCATTTATGGTTGTAATGTTACATCAGGAAAAGTCCAGATTTGCAGTTTATTAAATGTTATTGCCAAGGAGTTGTAATGATCAACTGAAAATCTATATTTCCTCTCATAGACTTAATCTCTCCGCTCTACCTTCAAATATTATTTTCTTACATTTTCCCTGCACTGTCTTCACCCTTTTTTCTTTTCATACTTTATTCAGTGTCTTTGTTTGGTGTCTTTCTCTTTGCTCTCTCTCGCTGTATTTCCACCTTTTCTCAGACATGCCCCAACCGACTCCACCCTTCCTCCTGTTCCTCCCTGCCATTCATCTCCCTCTCCTCTCCTCCCTCATCATCCTTTCTCACCTTCTACTGGAGCCCGGCTCAGTAAACGAAGGTGAGAATCCTGCACTGGCTCTCTGTTCGACTCATGCAATGTCCCATGCAGTTTCTTTCTTTTACGTGCACTCAGAAATTGTTTTAAACCTTCTTTTGACCTTGTTTTCCATGTTATAGTGTAAGGCCCCGTTCAGACAGAGAAACACTAAACGTGTCACTCATTGGTTTGAAAAGTGATCCAAGCTGTGTCTCCTCAAACGTTGAACTATTTTCAGCTTTTTTTTCTCTTCAGCGCTGTAAAACAAATAACAAAGTCATGTCGCAGCCCATCTGAATGCTAGGGGCCACATCCATCCACTGAAATAAATAGAGTCCATAAGCATTTTGCATAATTCTGTGTGTGAAGTTTCTCTTTATTTATCTGTTTCCTGCCTCCATTTTTTCACCTCCATCTCTCCATCTCAGTCCTTTGGGTGGTCTACGTGCTCGTCTCCACTCCTCCTCCTCTGTCCCTAATTTTCTGAAATTTCAATTTCTGGCTCCTGTCCAAGAGAATGATTCCCCTGAGCCAAAGAACAGGTACACCCACACATGTACACAGAATAATCAAGCCCCTGTTGGTGTGTCCAGCGTAGTTATAATCACTGCTCCTTGTTTCATAGATTACTTTAACTGACTTTAACCTTCTGAATGTTTGCCAGGGCCTATTATACAGTATGTATAACCATTCCAGTGTGTATTTGTTATTGTTTCAGTGATATAGCAGCTCTGTCGACACCAAGTGCAGTATGTGGTGTAGGGGAAAGTCCTCTGCGCAGCCACCGCCACTCATGGAGGCAGCAGATCTTCCTACGGGTTGCTACACCTCAGAAGAACACAGAAACCAATGGTAAGTTTGAACATGCTGTTTGATTTGATTTGACACCGTGCAAGGTTCATGATAAGGACTAACCAGTGGCTCTTTTAGTAAGACACTGACTTCAATATGTCAATGGAGGCCCATTCATTGTTGGTCAAGGATCTGGCAACTTGGTCAGTTAGAAAGAACAGTTTAAATCAGTTTCCTTGGATTTAAACCCTTGAATCAGTCACCAAGTATTTCACAAATTCTCTAAGACGACAGCAATGCTTCCATATAATTTAAATACAATAACATTGATGTATAATGAACAAAACCTCAAGCACCCTGGAGAGAAAACTGAGAGAAACTTGGTTTTTGGTTCATTAAGGATACATTTTTGACACAAAGTTAGATGGCATTTGTCTGTATTTACAGTGGGGTCACAATGAGATCCTATGATAGTAAGATAACAAATGCATACAGTATGTATTTAAGACACAGCTGCTATGTGCAGGAAAGAGGGATGTATCAAAAGTTGTCTCACAAAGTAAAACCAAACATGAGATTAGCCTGTGCCACTGCATGTTATGATATTACATTTTTTATTACATACATACAATAGATGTATGTATGTATATATATATATATATATATACATATATATATATATACATATATACATATGTATGTATGTGTATATATATGTATATATATGTATATATGTGTATATATATGTATATATATATATGTGTGTG
>JBBPCS010001995.1:0-14171 GCA_037974645.1 Hollardia meadi
GATAGATAGATAGATAGATAGATAGATAGATAGATAGATAGATAGATAGATAGATAGATAGATAGATAGATAGACCTTTAGCTCACACCTTTAGCTTTGCGCTGCATTTTTAAACATTTTATTAAATATTTCACAATATATTCAAAAAGCCGACTGTTCAGGTCAGCTTTGGGGCTGACTGAGCACCGACAGAACTGAGCTATGACTGTGACACCTAAGTGAGACTTCATGACTTCAGCAGCTGAATTTTTTCACCAGATCATTTAATTTTGTCCCAATCTACTGCTGATATTATATATATACATATATATATATATATATGTTAGCTTAGTATTTTCAGCAAGTAAATTTGAGTGAATACAGTGAAGCAAAACCTAACTTTTCACGTATGTCATGTAAATTTTCGAAGTTGATTTTATTAAATATTAGGTGAAAAAAAGGCTATTAAAGGACAACTTTTTCCAATTTCCTGCTGAGTGTTAGATGCAAAGGTAAGGCAACTCATGTCTGAATGCTAAATATAAGGCTAACGCAGTTGGCTAGTTTTGCCTTGCACAAACACTGGAAAGATTTGAAGACAGCTAGCCTGGCTCTGTCCAAAGGAATAATATTCATCTAAGAGCATCTCTAAAGTTAACACCTGTAAACTAAATTACACATTACTTCCTCTTTGTTTGATCCACACAAAAACCAAAACGTAAGCAATAACATAGGCAACTAATCCTCACCAGGAAGTAGACTGGCACATAGAGCCAAGCTAGTTATTCTCCTCTTTTTTCCAGTCTTGGTGCAAAGCTTACTTAGCCAGCTGCCGCTTCAAATTTAGCATACACACCCACAGTCTATGACACAGAAATGTAGGCCTATCGAACATGTAAAATGAGTCGGTGAATTTCCATTCAAGATTTATCAATATTTTTTAAACTATTTTCTCATTATTATATTTTACCCCTCAAAAAGTGGATAAACTGGCTTCAGACGTTATTTTTGTATGCTGATGGAGATTGTTTTGAATATAAAGACAACTGCTGCCTCACTCTTCGTACCTTTTGCCCCTCTCTGGTTGACTGGGGTTTGCCTCTACTGCTGGGTCCTACTGCTGCCCTGTCCACAGCCTTCTCTTTGTCTGGTCTCTCTCCCTCAGAAGGAGCTTTCTTTGGTTTAAGGTCACCTGTTGACAGTCGCTTTGGCTCTGCTCTCTCATTGGTTAATTCACCTGGAGTCAGTCCTCCGTCAACCAATCTCTCTGCTGTTGATTGGTTCAGCAGCCTCTTTCTCTTGGGGGCTTGAGATTGGGCTTCCGTGATTTTGTCTGTGTCGTTCAAGTATTTACCTTGTTTAAAATTGTCTGCTGTGCTCTTAGCTTCTTCACTGCCTCTCCTCTGTGTCTCCCTAGAATCTCCCTCTGTCCTCCTCTCTGCCACACTCAGTTTCAGCGCCATTTCATCCACTTCTCTCCCATTTTTTTTATTTATCTCCTCCTCCTCCTCCCCCTTTTTCACTTTTTCCTCAAGTAAAGATGAAGACGAGACGCTAGCAGGCCCAGACAAACGCTGCGTTTCACTGCTAGAGGTATTCCTGTCAGTAGTAGTGATATCATTTATGCATGCAGGGCTAGTGGCAACGGTTGTAGCATTAGGAGTACTTGTGTATGTGAAGCTAACATGATCCTCTTTCGTCCCGTGGTTGCAGTAACGTGCTTGGTCAAAAACAGGCTCATGGAAAGGAGAGTCACTGCATTCATAATACTCCTCTGAGGTTGTGGAGAGAGTGGAGTCCGTTCTTGGTGAGACATACCCTTCACTAATGTCAGCCGTAGGTGTTTGAAAGTCTGGAGTGTATGACCTTGGATCCGGCGTGTGCATTCGTGAGTCTGGAGTGGGCGTGTGTGGAAGAAATCCATCTGGAGTTGGAGTGCGTATGAGAGGCGTGAGTGATTGTGCTTCTCTCTCAGGCATCGGCGAAAGCAAGTCTTTCATGTCTGTATCGGAGAGATGTAAGCACAGGGATTTTTCAGGTGTGTGTGTGCTTGCCCGTGCTTTAGGAATTAGCTCTTGAAAGGTGCTGTGTGTGTTATGTTTTGCAGTGTCTGGCACACTGTCTGTGCAGCGTGCTGCTGTGAAACTTGAGTTACCTCGCTGGCCATGTGTGGCTGTAGCATTTGCGTGTGTGCAATCACCAGCAATGTCTTTGGACATGTGTGGGCTTTGTGTGGCATAAACAGGAGTGTGTGTTGAAGCTTTTAAAGAGTCCATAGTGTCCAATACACCTGTATCCCTTGAGGTTAATGCAGAATACGATATTCTCTGAAGGTCATGTGTACTTAAGCGGTATGTTTTGTGTTGTGTCACATTCTTACTTTTTTCATTTGGCACTTCAGCAAACTCACAGCCTGTTAGCACTCTTTTTGTGGCCTTGGTCCCTGCCTGTACTGTGGCTACACAGTCTATCCGTGGGGTTAATTTAAGTTTATCTATTGATGTTAAAGTCTTGGGCTCAACATCTTTTGGATTGTTTTCTGGAAAATTCACACTCTCTGCCTTTGTTGTATCTGTAATCAAAACACCTGACTGGGAGTTTAGGTTTGTTCCAGCAACCAATTTCAGTCCTGCTCTGTCATCATGTAGTCCAACTGCTTTCTCATTATTTGTCTCTTGGGAGGTCCCACTCCGTTTCTGCTGTGGAGCTTCTCCAAACTTTCCTGTATTCTCTGTGTCTTTTTGCGCTCCTGTTTTGCTTCCACTGTTGTTCTGCAGTTCTGGGAACATCTCAGACTCTTTTTCTGAAGATTTTTTCTGCACATCTGTTGCTACAGCCGTCTCATTGCGGACCACTTGCGGCCCTGTGCTGGTCTTATGCCTCTTGACGACACTGAACTCCTGCAGCTTCTGGCCATCGCTGGTGACGCAGTCCTTGATAACCAGCTGGATAGTACGAGGTTTAGGGATGGGAGGAGTTGAGGTCAAAGAAGAGGATGCTGAGGAAGAAGGGAGGGGAGGACTAAGATTTGAAGTAGAAGAGGAAAGAGGAGGGCTGATGGAGGCCAAAGGAGCACTGATAGTCCCAGTGGCAGTGGCAGAGACATTTTCAGAAAGGAAGGTGGAACTGACAGGCTGAGAGCACATTGCAGTTGTAGCGGAGGGGGACACATAGCTTTTGATGGTTGGGGTCTGGATGTTTGGGGTAATCTCGGAAAAATTCTGTGGCTTCCTGTAAACCTCCTGTGTGTTTGAATCTGTATGTGGCAGCAGTCTTTGTGTGTGATGTCGTGTGTTTGAGTCAGTGGGACCACTGGTTGGTGGTGAGGTTTTTGTACTGTTCAACTCCAGGGTGTATGGCCTGGACACATTTTGTGTGTTTGAACTAGTTTCTTCTTTTATAATGTTTGATTCAGGGAGGGAGTCAGGCCTAGGATTGTTTGTGGGGACAGCTTGTGTGGTATGTGAAGGCCCCCCTATTTTAGAAGTGGGTGCTTTCCTGTTGGATTGAGGAGGTGTATGTTCACTGAGGTGAGGTGTAGTGTTCTGGCCTGCATCTTGGCTGGTGGGTGTGTTTGAATGCAGTTTATCCTCAGTGTTGAGAGTCTTAGGAGTGTTTTTGACAGATTTACACTTTAGTCCAGATGCAGGTGAGTTATTTTCAGGTGCCTTTGCTTTACTTTTGATGTCACCAGGCCATGCATTGAGTTGTGTTGGCTGAGCTCTGTCTACCACCGACTCTTCCGCCTTGGTTTTGTCTTGCGCTGGTTTATTCATCTCCTCCTGTTTAGCAGTAAGCTGTCTGGGCTTGGCCACTTCTGGCAGGGTTTCCTTAGGAATGCTGAATGGACTGCTAAACCTGATCGCTTGACTGGTTTCAAACATCTCAGATCTCTGTAGATGGACCTGATGTGGTTTGCTGGTATCCCGAATGTTAATGAACCCAATGACATCACTGGGAGGGTCAGGCTCTGGCCAGGTGGGCAGGTATGATATCAAGCATGCTTTCTCTAGATTGGTCAGTCCAGGGTGGATGGGAGGTGGCTCCTGTATGGATTCTTTACTAGCCCTCCCCCGCCTCCTCTTCTTGGGATCTAGAACCTCAGGGTTACTGGAGTTCTCTTGACTTTGGGTCTTTTTGGAGCTGTTGTGACCAGCAGAGGGGGTGGGGCTGGAGTTGCCTAAAGCCAGGGCATATTTGGGGCTATACAGTTTCCTTGCAACAGCAGCAGAAGGAGGAACCACTGAGACTGGCTGTGGGAGGGAGTCCGGTTCTGGTTCAGGCTCCATGGCGACCTGTCGGAGCTCAACCGAGCTGGAGGTCACATAGAGGATGCAAAACAGCCTGTCGAAGGCCTCCACTGCCTGGCCTGTAACCACTGTGATGAGATTTCTGTCCAGCCGTGATGACATCCAAGTAAAGCTACATAACACAAAGTTAGACTACTTTAGACATTACAAGACAAACACCTCTTCAATGAAAATATAAGCAAAGTACAGCAATATGTGAACCAGGCAGACAACTATGTACAAAAAGGCTACACAGCTCATCTGAAGTACAGAGGCAAAAGTAAATGCATCATCATCCTGTTATTGAGGAAATGCGCTGTACACGTTTATAACTTTTGTACATTGGATACATTTACAACCTGTTTGTATGTAGGAAATGCTACTGAACATTAATAGACACAGTGCATTCTCTATTCATATCGCTCCATGCCACACTCAGAGAAACAAAGACTGACCTGTATGAACCAGAAACAGCTTTGTCTCCATCGATGAACATGAATCTGTGTCCCATCCGCCCTCTGACCTTGGTGGAGTACCGAGTGTAGAACTCTGTTCCTTCTGAACAGCGGACACGAAGGTGCTGTAACACACACAGATGTCACACCATATCCAGATTCAGAGATAACTTTACAACCTGTGACCTGCGTGACAAAACTTTGTAAAACAATTACATTTCATTTTGTACTTTCATTGCATATTTTAAGTCGAGAAATGAGAAAAAAAATACCCAGAAATTACAGTCATAACAAATATTATTATCTTCCTTTTTGAATATTTATTGGCTGATTGATGGTCAGGGTTTGTGTAAATACAATGAAAAAGGCAGGGGCAGAGACCTGAGTATGGTCTTACCAGCACCATCCTCTACTGTAATGTGAATAAATTCTTAAATAAATTATTCTCGTACTAACATCTGTAAAGCAACTGTTCGGTAGACAGATGCTAATAGGGATATACATGCCCCTTGAGTCAAATTTCTTAAAGTATGATGAAGATAAATTAGAAGTTTAAACAAACTGTAGCCTTTATGTGAGACACAAAACTGCTTGTTAGACATTTGAGTACATTTTAATAAAAACCCAATGGCCATACATAGACAGTACCGTCCTTAATTAAAGCTAATTTCTCCGCATTTTCTACCGCATCCAATATAAGTACTGTCATTAAACCTTACACAACCAACATCATGGATTCTGATTTAATCTCCCTTGTTTTTACTTGTTTTGAGTACTGCATCTGATGCCATGGATCAAACCAACCTCATAGATTATCTCAACCAACTTTGTTGGTCTTTGTTGGAACTTGCCTACCATATTTTACTTGTCTCTGTCAGCATGTATACTGTCAAAAAATATTTCTGCATCAGGCTCAGATCAAAATCTGGTGTCCCGCAGGGGTCCACTTAAGATATTTCCTGCATTTAAACGCAAATAAAACTGCTTTTGTTGTTGTTTTCTGAAAATGATTCGATAAACCTTGTTGACAACTCAATCTCATGGTCATACAGTTAAGAATTTAGTGTGTATGATTTTTTTTGTTACATTGTGCACATGTAAACACTCTGACAGGCCTACAGGTGTGACTATAGTTGAGCAGCAATTTATTCAATGAGTGGCAGTGTTACGATATAACCAACATTCATTATAGTAAATGGGTGGTACAGTATATGGTGCTGTAGTCATAAAAGACTCACACAATATTTCAGATAAGAAATTACACGTGCAAGGCACCTTGAGCTAGACACTTTCACACACTCAGTCTCAGTTCTCTCTTTCTGAGTCACGTCTTGTTTCTTTGTCTCTCTGTCTTTACGACAGCCGTGCTAATAAATACCTGTGCTTTATGAATCTTGAAAAGACAAAAACTGCATCACAATTTCAGGGCTGGATGCTACAAGTCCACATTTCAAACGTTCATGCCATAGAGATACGCAGCCTTCAGTAGCCCATAATCCATTGCTTGTCCACAGTTGTTCACTGGATGTTAAGGTGGTAAACTGGTAAACAGTCAGCAAATATCACGTGTTACACGTGTTCACAAGGTATTTGGCTTGTGCTGGTAATCAGTCAAAGATACAACTTCATAAACCACGTCTGTTGAAGGTCGCCGGTCCTGTAATCTAAACTGTAATCTGTGATGCAGCCAAAAACATTACATAACCAGCTGTCTTGATGGAGCTGATTAAATCTGCCGTGGCTTGTGTTCCACATTTTCTGTTTCCCTCCCTGCTTTGGTTCCACCCTTAAATTTCTCTGTCTCTCAGTACATTCCTTTAGCTAAGTGATCAGATGCATGCATTTCTCTGTTTGTGTACTCAGCTCTAAACTGTGGATGATGAGTAGTTGAGGTGTCCTAGAAAGACTTTTATATGAAAATACCAACAAACAAGCTTTAATCACAAAGCGTAGTGTAGCTTCTACAGAGAACAATATCCAAACTAACTGAGACACTGTGGATTTGCTCTACTATATGCTTTACAAAATATTCAGTCCACATCTGATAGGGTAAAGGGTCACTTCTATAGAGTTAGAACTTGTCTAGAAACCCCCTCATGTGACTGAAGAGTAAAAGAATTTGGCACCTTTTGCCTACATACTCATCTGCTCCTCCCATCCTGTCTGTCCACACCTCCACCTTCCTAATCCCTCTTGTCATACAGTTTACAGTAAAAACTCCAGCTGTCACAGTTGTTTTCTACTCTTCCTGCCTGTCATCATCTCACTCAGCAGCCCAGACTCCCCGACAGACAGATTTTGTGTTAGCTTCTCATCACTGTTCCTGGTCATGACATGTTTTATTTGACTGAATCATCAATACAGTTGATTTGGACTAAAATAATGACCACTGGTTGTATTTCTGCAATATTTCTCAGGTGTAGGCCTACCTGAGTGGTGCACATGTGCTACTGTTTAGTTCAATGCATGTGTACTAAAGTATTGTTTAAAGCTTCCTGTCATATACACACTGACACTCAGTGGAAAACACTTCAGAATATTGTACAAACTAAGAAACCCTGGAAAAGAAAGCAGTGACACAGACTGTGTTTTCTTAATGCACAGCCATTATACCAAATATCTGACTAATTTAAATGTAGGGCATCTTCAGGCTACATGTACATTGTGCAGCTGTACTGTAGGCAGGTCTGCAGTCTGTTCTTGGATTTGGGGCCAAAAAACGCAGACTTTCCTAAGAAAGTAAGTAAAAACAACAAAATGCCGGGTATTTCTGTCAAAAAGTAGCCAGTTGCCATGAGAATAAAACAAGTAGAAAGCAGATATTCAGCTGAGTTAAAACAGCCTCCTCTGTGATTTGTCATGTGTAACTGTCATATGTTTATGAAGCGCTAAGAGCCACATGAGACATTTTCTGCTGTTTTGCTTAGAATCCAGATACAGATGGTACTGGAAGTCTGTCAGGCTGTGACTGACTTTGTGTTTCACGTTAGTTCCACCAAGACAAACTGACAGAGACGGCGTGTGTGTCTGTTATATGAATGTGTGTGTGTCTGTTCTTGTATACCTGTATGATCCCGTATTTGTGTGTCTGTCTGTTCACACACTCCATGTGCAGTGTTCGTGTGTGTTTCTATTAACATCTCTTGAGATCTCCTAAATACGTCTTCCTGCATCTTCATTGTCTTACTTCTGCCTGCCAAATACTGATCTAAACCATTGTATACCTCAGTGGTACATATTACTTTGAACATAATTGGATAGGCACACTGGGAGCATTTGTGGGAACTATCCAACACTGCTTCTTCTGTGTGTACTGTATATTTTCAAAATGATCTCCCTAGAGAAGGGAGGAACAACGCAGCAGCAGGCAAGTCTGAATTCCACCCACCAAATACTTGCTAGCTAGCTTGTTAGCTGCTCACCATTAAATGCCTGTCATCTACTGTTCACCTGAGACATTCCTATTAGTCTTGAGTCAAAACAATCATGGTGTGGTGGTTTGGCAGCTTAATCAAAAGATAGATTTTAAGAATACAAAACACTGATGATATTCTTGTATTTTGTCTACAGCTCACTTTTACATGTTCCAACATGACCAAAGGGTGTCACTTCTCCCCTGCCATGACCGTGTTTTTCCGTCTTTCTTGTTTTCCTGTTTGTCCCTCCTATCTCCTTTCCCCTCTGTGTGTGTGTGTGTGTATGGGTGTTTCTCAATGTCAACGGCTGAATTTGAAGGATCGTACATCATCGAATGTTGCTGAAAGACTGTTCCAATGTCCAGTATCCTCCAAATTCTACAAAGGACAGAGTCCGCTGCACAGCGAATTTTCAAAAATGGCTGTGTAGGTACTTTGGCGCGCCTGAAGTACCCACAATCCTATGCGCACGAGACTTACGAGACACAAGCTGGTAAATAATCACATTAAACTTGAACCCATTCTGATCCACACTCCAGTTCAGAAGGTGGCAGTAATGCACCTAAAAGCTGTTTGCCAACCATCATAAGACATCAAAAGAAGAAGAAGCAGCACACTAGCTTGTTCAATTGTGTTTTCACGGAATGCAAGGAAGGAGTCTCGGCTAGCCTCTGGAGGACCTGACCTGACCTGACCTGACCTGACAACAATTTCACACTTTGCACAACACATTCACCGATTCACACACACATTCATACACTGGTGGCAGAGACTATCATCTAAGGTGCCACCTGCTCATCAAGAGCAGTAACCATTCACACATACACTCACATACTGATGGCTAATGCCTTCGGGAGCAATTAGGGGTTCAGTATCTCGCCTGAGCCACGGCTGCCCCTAAATTTGTGTTTACTGTGTTCTGACTTACAGATGTATTTTAAATCTCAAAATGAGGTGCTTTTTTGAACATGTGGAAATCACTCTCCATCAGTGACACATTTACTCTTTATGAAGGGACTACAACATTTTGTCCTCACACAATTGATGATACTGAGCTTTCATTTTCTGTCAGCTTATTACGCTGTTTATCATGACCTATTATTGCCTTAGTGGAGCCTACAAATGGTAATATTGGTATATTGGTTGTATAACTTCAAAATTGGGGATGCTCCAGAGAGGATGAATGTCTGCGTGTAATGTATCTTTGATGCCATGTCAGACCACTGTGAAAAAATGATCATGTATGTGATACTGGCTCACCTTGAGGTGCCCGGCATGCATGTTGGCCCTCTGACACATGGACAGGAAATGAGGTAGCGTTGTATGCTCCAACAAGATGTAGACAGAAACCCTCCTCTTGAAACCAGCGTCTAGCAAATCTCGAAAGATATCGACATCAGTGAAGACATCCATCACCACTGCTATTACCTGCAGAAAGACACACACACAAGCTACATCACACATGGGGGAAGAAACTCTTGCACAAATGCATAGTTTACGCTTGCAAATAAGTAAATATATACAAAAGTGAAGCTTGAAGTCACTACTTGCAAACATCAGATGGTGTTTACACTTTTCTGCCAAAACAAATATTGTTAAAGTTGTTCCACAGGTTTGAGATGGTCTGACGTAAGTTTTCCAAAAAGAAAACCTCTGTATAGTAATTATTATTATTATTATTATTATTATTATATGACACATATATCTTTTTGTCTATGTCAGATGCTGTTCAGGGAAATGCCCATGTCTCAGTCAAATAACACAATGCACTGAGAACAGCTGCAAGGAAATAAAACACAACATAAACTTGTTCCTTCAGATGACTCAGCTGCATGAATAGACAGCTCGGGTGGAGGAAGTACTCAGATCTTGTACTTAAGTAAAAGTAGCAATTCCACAGAGTGAAAATACTCTGTTACAAGTAAAAGCCATGCAATTAAATTTGTACTGAAGTAAAAGGAAGTTTTATATTAATCTATAATAGTACATCACAAATTGATTGTTGATTATATTTTGTTTTATTCAACTAAAACTGCAAAGTCACTCATTAAAGTTGTAAAATAAATGTAGCCTAGTGGAGGTACAATATTCGCCTCTGAATTGTAGTGGAGTAGCAGAAAATGGAAACACTGAAGTAAGTACCTCAAAACTGCACTTAGGGACAGTACTTGGGTAAATATACTTAGTTACTTTCACCGCTGACCAACAGAAGGACACACTCACAGACGCTCCCTGTCAGTAATGCACACACTTGCAAATTTCCAACACAACACACATGCTTGCACGTTGCTACATTTACGGTGCAGCACTTCTTTTCCCTGATAAAGCAGGTTAATCAATTGCACTTTTCTCTTGATAGTCAGCAGTCTGTACTCTGACCTCATACTGACTGAGAGCCATGGCATGCTCATGTCAACATTACTGTTAATCCTTTGAATGAGTACAGCAGGTCACAGAAATAAGGGGCCGATTAATCCTCAAACTCAGAAGCCAATGCCATTAGGCTATTTAAGAAGCTTTTTGAGTTAAACCGAGATTAACATGTTTTATAACAATTAGGCCTATTCTAAGTACAGGCAAAACACCATCAACTACTTTGGTAGACTACTTTATACAGCTACTTTAATTGGAGATTAATTTTATGAATTTATATGCTTTCTGTGGAATGAGAATGACGTAGGATGTAGCAGAACTTTTGATAGTAAACGCTGTGGCCTAAACAGGACATTGCTTAAACTACTAAGTGTAAAAGTTTGTCCAATAATGGCCCACCATACCTTTTGCGCCTGCGCAATCATTTTCCTGACGACCTCTTTAATATGCAATTGACCATCCAGCGGTGGCTGCGAGTACATAGTTGTGCGCGTGACCCCCCGGTACGCTTCGCTGTCCGGCCAGCCCAGGTCCATCTGCGGGACGGACATGTCCGACACCTCGGGCCAGTAGTGCAGTGACATAGGGGGGTCGCCGTCCTCGGCATTCTCCGGAAAGAGCTCCGAGCCCGGGTCATAGGGCTCCACCGCCCCGCCGAGAGTTTCCAACTCCGGGTCTGAGAGGAAACCTCGCAGGCCGCGAGCCTCCACGTACTTAAAAAACGCCTCGCGACCATCCCGCAGGAGAGCCTCCAGCGCGAGCCGCTGGTCTTCGCAGTAGAGGAACTCCGGCTTGGACTCGGTCGTCCGCAGGTTCACGTGGTTATTGTCCAGGCACTGTAACTGCGACAGAGCCATGTCTCCAGCGCAAGGAACACTTCAACAACTTCAGCAGCTTTCACGGGACAGCTCCTCCACTAAACTTCTCCACACTTTAGGTGACCAAAGTTGCTTGAAAGCGTTTTAATACCTCCTCTGTGGTTTAAACAGCCGTGCAGTTTAACTCCAGACGCATTACACATTACTTCATGCAGTCTCCTTCTTTGTTCAGCAGTGTAAATCCTTTGACCGGCCATGGTACACTAACACTCAGCCATTGTCATCGCCGTTACCAAATGAAGGACTTGTGGCTGGAGAGAGAAAGTCAGTGAGTGGAATCCCAACGACAGCACCGCCCGAAAGGTGTGATCCTGACAGGCAAAACACCCACGCACAGAAACTTGTACACCTTTGTGACATAAGCTGTAGGTTTTTCCAACTGCGTGTGTGTGTGTGTGTGACTGACATGATTATCCATATTCCATTTAATTCTCATTAAATAATTAGCATGTCATTTCTCAGTGATGAAATGTAACTAAGTATATTTACTCAATTACTTTACTTAAGTACAATTTTGAGGTACTTAGGTAGCCAACTATTTCCCTTCTATGCTACTTTATGCTTCCACTTGCTTCTACATTTTGAAAGCAAACATTGTACTTTTTACTCCATTATTTATTTGATAACTTTAGTTAGGTTACTAGTTAGTTTGCAGGTTTCATGCTGCGTCAAAGTAGCGCCTTTTTAAATAAATACATTTTATCGGAAATATGCCAAATACCATAATAGGATAATCAACCTGGGTTGACCCCTAGTATGTACATACTGTAAATATATGTATACTTTACTTGTACTGAAGTATACATTTAGTGCCAGAATATTACTTTTTATATTTAAGTACAAGTAAGAGTAAAGATACTTATGACTTTTACTCAAGTAGGCTACTACTCATTTTGGTGACTTCCACCTCTATTAAAGTGATATTTTAGCACAATATCTTAACTTGTATTCAAGTCAAGTAGACTTTTGGGTACTTTTTACAACACTGCCATTTCCCCATACAGACGAGACATTACATGAAAACCATCAGCAGATTATAAATAACTGTGCGGTCCTGGTTTACTGTTTAGGTATGTTTCATAATGCTCGTGCCAGGATAGAAGTGTTTTGAAAAGATCAAAATAAAGTACTTAATTATGTTAGAGATGGAGAAAAACAAGATGGAGAGAATAGGACGGGATCATGGGATCTAACAAACATTAATTGGGGGTATTAGACCAAATGTTTTTACAATTTCTTAAAAATAGTCATAAGAAAGTAGTGTCTTGAACCAAGAAATTACCTTTCAGTTGTTTAGCATTAGTCTGATGTTCTGTAAGAACCGGAAAATAAAACTTAATGTGTCACAGATAAGGTAAGAGTTTTAACGAAATTCCAGTTCTTGATAATACTACGATGGGAGTTAAATTTACACGCTTCACAATAAAAGACAATGACTTAAATGTCTTTTCAATGACAGCTGCCAAATCAAACACAAAAGCCTCACGGTGATGAAACATGTTTTAATGATCTCATTTGAACTCTAAATTACTTGCGAGATGTAAGACCACTGCACCTCATTTGATTATCAGAAGCCACATGATGCAGCTTGCTTTGATATTTGCTGTTGTGTGTCATGTAATTACATTTCATTAGATATTAGATACAAGACAGCAGGAGAAAAAGAGGTAACATAAGGGTCAGATGGCTGTTACTTTGGACTAAATAAGAGGTTAAGGAGGTATTACATGCTGCTCACTGCGGGGTGTTCATCAGCCAGTATGTCTACATGCACTTAAATTATTCAATTACTGTGAATACACAGTGTGTTTTAGGGCTAACGGGATTAGGAAAAACAACAGGAAAATAAACAAACATTTGTTTGTTGCACTGCAAAAGTTTGTTGTTCCCAATTAAAAGGACAAGATAGACAAACCCAGTTATAATCAAATAATTAAAATGTAAATCTAATCTGTAAATGTTTTGCGTGAAGAAACATCAAAGGGACATATTGCCTCATATTCAGGTTGGTATGAGGAACTCAGACACTAGAATTTACTATATAGACTGACTGCAAAGTTTATAGAAGTGTGTTCAGACTGACAACAGCACTGCATCAAAAATGCAGTCTCGTTTGACACAGTGGGGTCCTGGCACCTTCAGATGTTTCCAACGCCATCTTTGTCTGTCACTGCTGATCGCAACTCATCTCATGACTGCTCATCTCATCTTTTGGTTTACTGGCCTGCTGATTGGCAGTGTATGACAAATTATCTGATAAACTGTCCTCTTGGTTCACATGGCGTTCGACTGGTTTGGAGGCTTGATTGTCGTTTTTGTCTTCCTTCACTGTGAAGGCCTAAACAGCCAGAGGCCAACAGTCAGTCAAACTGGTTCAACAGTTTTTGCTTTATTTGCTTCTAACGCCTGTGAGTATCTTTACTGTATCTGTACTGTCACTCTTATTCATATATTTGCTTCCTCACCCTGCCTTTCCATTTTTCACCAGCATTCTACTTTTGTCCCTCACAGTTCCACATTCTCTCTATTTTTTTATTCTCATGACTCCACCTCACTTTCCTCCTGTTTGTCTATTTCACGTTCTGTCTCTCATCTGTTATTTTTCACAGAGCGTTTTTTTTCTTTGTGCCAACATGTCAGTGAAGTTTAGTACTCTAATGTCTCTTTTCTAGTGTGACACAAATACGTCGTAATAAATGCGTTGGTCTGTGTCACACACACACACACACACACACACACACACACACACACACACACACACACACACACACACACACACAC